>JADDOH010001747.1:0-20254 GCA_016648135.1 Agrypnia vestita | reverse complement strand
TTTTAATAGTTCTAGAAAGTAATTTTTACCTGTATTATTTAAATGAACTATACGCTACGTAACGTATTAGCCTTGTGATGTAGCAGTCGGGGGTTCGAGCTTCGCTTCGGGAGATCAGCATGTTAGTCCCATTTACACAGCTTAAACACTTAACTTATTGTGACGTATCTAGATGAATCTCTGTCGGAGTAAATGAAAGAAACGGGAGATAGAGAGAGTGAATGGGTTTAAAAAGAGTGCGTCATCCAGGCGCGGCCACTTAGAGAATTACCTGGCACGAGAGCATATACTATTTGAGCTACCTGTAAGCCGCTGTTATAATTTTTGCGATATGTATCAATTGTTATAAGTCAATAAATTCTCAGAATATCTAAGGACGTTTTGTCTGGACTTTCGATACCCAATAAAGTTTCTCTCTAGACACTGGAAGGAAGACCACACTTATTTAGAAAAAAAGTAAAGATTGATGTGACACCTACGAGTATTCCACGCACATGTGTTTAAAAAAAATAAGGTTAAAAATAGTTATTATAAGGTACACATTACTGTTTCTTCTACAGCTGTCCTAAAACGGGTTTACATATTTGGATGTTAAAAATTAAATATTTTTTTCAGATTTTTACGAATCAGCAGAATCTTACAAGACCAGAAAACTCCTCACAGAAGTTAATACTACTCGTCGAAAATATTTAAAAAATATATATTATCCCCTGCAAAACATATTTTTAATTCAATTTAAGACATATTAACTCAATCATTCGTAACTAAGTCGTTAAATCAATACGGTAATTGTTGCGATTATTGAACTTGTTAAGTGATTCCGGGCCTCCCTGGTATCCGGGCCCTCGGGCGGCTGCCCAGGCGGTAGCTACGCCACTGCTCTGAAATCTGTGGGTTCTCACACGGTAATGCTAGGTTCAGACGATGCCTTCGGAGGCTAAACACGAAGGTCTCTGTTGGCATCCACAATTGTTATGGAAGCTGTGTGAAAAGTGCATTAGCTGAAATTTTAAATTTGAATATTGTACCTATTGATAATATTACGGTAATATAATTATTTCCCATAAATTACCTAAGCGAGAGATATTCTGTGTCGGGAAAGTTAACAATGTTTGGAATAAGTTGTATTTTATCTAATGACTGGGCGATTTCTGTACGATAATTACATACTACAACTATTATATTTATAATGCTATTTGAATTTATTTCAATGAAAAATGTCTACAGGAATATAACTAATCTTTTAATCGTTTTTGGGCATAAGTTGTCGGTCAAACGTAATCTGAACTTTTTCACTTTTTAATCTTCTTCTATTAATCTGCGTCCAGTGTTGAATACATGTCTTCCTAACAGATTGTTAGTTAACTTTGTAAAAAACTACCAGGTTTTAGGTCTACCGGTTTCGAGACGTACCCGTCTCTTCGTCAGGACCAACACTACACCACTACATTCACAACACTACACACCTCAACCATAGTATTGTTACACTTCCACCAGGTCAGGGAGAAACATGCACTGACAAGACTAACACGCATGTGATCAATTATTGGTGGAAGTGTAACAATACTATAGTTGAGGTGTGTAGTGTTGTGGATGTAGTGGTGTAGTGTTGGTCCTGACGAAGAGACGGGTACGTTTCGAAACCGGTAGACCTAAAACCTGGTAGTGGTTTTTACAAAGTTAACTAACAATCTGTTATAATGTCTAACCACAAAGTTAATGCTTTAAATATTACTAATATTAATAATAATATGTCTACCTTTTTAGCTTTCCGCAGTTTCTAAATATTCACAAAAATATCCGACTTTTCTTCTGACATCTCTTCAATAATGCGGGGAAAACAGTAATTTTTATCGATCCGGTTGTAGTTTTATCTAAGATCTTTTTTCCTTCAATGCAATTTAAGGACGCTTCACATATAAAAAACCAATTGTAAATATGTTTACAAAGACACTTAAATGAGTCAGATTTAATATCTTCGAGGTGTCGCCCTGTTGTAGGCTCTCACTTTTATCTCTTCATTGATACCCCAACCCCCCAGGCAAGCCTTGTCACCTCGGGGGTATAAATTAGTTAGGCTGACAGGACACAGTGCTGCGCGCATCTGTTGGTCCTTCATACACGGTTTTACACCTTGCAGGTTTATCTCGTGGGTTGAAATAAAACTACCTGCTGACCTCAGGCATGGGACGATCTGCCTCAAAGGTCCACGGCGTATTTCAGATGGTGCCATATGTCATGCTAAATTGCGCCCTAAAATCAAAATAATAATAAAAAAAAAATTATGTATGTTAAGTTATGATAAAATTTTCTAATAGTAGTCAAGTGAAAGGAATGGGATCGTATTCTTAGATTAATTAATTAATAAGAAATAGATTAGCTTTGGCTCCATCTAAAGAACCTAATGGCGCATTGCATGAATGAGACAGTATGGAGTTGAACGCGGAGCGAACTGTTGTTCGTCGTATTTTATGCGATTTCCTCTTCTACCTCGTACTTTTTCTGTTCAAAGAACGTTAACTGTCATATTAACTAAAATCGTTTTATTTACGATGGCCCGAAAAAACTCATGATGTTTAAATAGGGTTATAATAGGACAGTAGGACTCAAATCAACGCGAGTTAAAATTTAATTTAAAAAAAACATAATTTTTTTATTTTATTTATACACTTCTAGCAAATGGGATCGAGACAAATTAGGCTTGTTTAATTAGTAATACATTCAACTTTTAATATCTAGTCTGTTAGTCGATTTGACTAACTCTGGAGATAGATACAATCTGAAAAAGAAACAAATAACTAATTAACTAATATCATGAGGATACAATATAAACCCACTCTTTAAAAAACATTTAGAAATATCACTAATAGAATGAAACACAGGGAGCCAAGATGTGAACCCTGAGGGACACCAGACATATTTTTCACTGAATTGGACGAAAATCTCTTGTTGAAATCTTCTTCTTCTCACGTCATATCGGTTCAACAGACATTGGCTATCATCGCTTCTTTTACTGCGGCTCATAAAACCTTAATAGGACTGGCCAAACCAGGTTCTTCATTTTTGATAGTCTCCTTCTTTCGGGGTGTCGATTTTCAGTGATCTTTGATTGACATTGATATACCTATCTCTGGATGCTATGCAAAATATACTACAAGATTTATAATTTTTTTGTGAAACATTAGCAGTTTACGAACGCCATGTAATTTTATGATTTTTACTTTGAATCTTTCTTTTGAAGAAAATGATTAAATTTTTATAATGATTACATGTAAAAAATAATGTTTTTAAATAATTCAAGTTATTAAAAACAAGAACACATATTTCTTAAATATTTTACTCCATTATAAGTCTCGATTTTTATCGTTATTTTATGGATGACCCCTTTATTAATTGTGTTGGATGTCCTTCTTAATAGAAGGTACGAGTTTTAAACGAACCAAGACGAAATTGACTTAAATAATGAGTCACCATTTATAATCGGACTTCGTTTTAATTAATTCGTCCCATACGGGCTGTCTTTATAAGCGCGACAATTAAAATAACTGTAAGGGTTACAGCGATTCATAACAATGGTACAGGATAAACACACGATCGAACGCCACTCATTCATACCGGTCACTTCTTAATGTTTCGATATTAATTCAGGATTCTGAGAAGATTACAAGAGAGTCTTTAATGTAGAATTGTTGTCGTTGTTTTATTAAATTTGACAGCCAGAGTCGACACTTGCGCTCAAACGTCACTCGGAACCACAGATACACAAAACTATTTTAAATTATTATTATCAATTAACATTAATATTCGTTCCGTTTTAACTGTTTCCCAACTGACGAACGGAACATCAGTGGTCTAACGGCACCTAGAATCATAAATACCTACAGTTATTTCTACCAGTGAAAATCTATAATTTACTTTTATGTTTTCCATTCTTTGTATTTACTTAATTATTGCTAACTGTTGGTTTTCCGTATAAATAAATACATTTTTTCTGTAAAGTCTGATAAATAGAAAACATTTATTTAAAAATATTTGTTCTGTTTCAAGTGACACCCAACTGACGAGACATCACCCCAACAACAAACGTCACCGAGAACAATAGATGCCGACATTTATTTATTCTGTAAAGTTAGTAAACGGTGTTTAATTTTTTGTTCTCATAATTCAAATAGGTAGTAGTACATTTTTGAAAGTTCTATTTAGGTTCCGAATCTGAAAATCTTTCGTTTATTTGAAGGGACTTTGCTAGAGACACCTGTAGTCTTTTTTCATAAACTAGTAGGTATACATAGATTTCGCAGCTAGTAATAATGCCCCTATTTTAAATTAAAAGTTACTCAATGAGCAATGGAAGGGATATGCTTGGAGTGATAGTGTATCTTATTTAAAAATTCGTCAGAATATCAAAGATACCAATGAGCTGGACATATTTATAGAAGAAATGGAAGTTGGAATATAGAAGTATTGGACGTCTACTAGCTCTACGGACAGCAGCAAGTGGATGAGACAAAATGATCTGGCGATTCTTGGGGGAGGCTTATATCCAGCAATGATGAGACACGCCCTGATGAAGATATGAATAATGATAGTAAATATTCGTAATTTATTGGGAAAATATTAAAACAGCCACGCTACGCCGTGTCCTTCGGCTGATAAATAGGTCATCGGTCATTCGGAATGAAATATTTAGTCGATTTTATTTTAAATGATTGATTGATTCCTGATGAAGGTTATTTATTATAAATTGATGATCGAAAGCTCTCAAGGAAAATGCCTGATAATTGATATGATTGAAAAAATCTTGAAATTAATAGTTGCTTCATATTTTTTGATTATCAATTAAAAAAACCTATTTGATAAGTGTAATAATCAATCTTAGATTGATATCGGTGGAAAAGATGTTTAAAAAAATCTTATATTAAACATATAATTGATACATCAAATGACGTTACGTCTGCAAATCAATAGATTTTATTTAATCGCTTTGTAAGTCCGAAAACTATTTCACTATCTTGGACATGTAGATATATTAGGTCCTTACATATGAAATTGACGTTTTACCGTACTGGCAAATTTGATCTCAAATATCTTCTCTTTGGTTAGGAATTCCAAATCCAAATTTTTACAGCTATTTACTCATGTATTTGTGTTTTGAAAATTATAATTCATTTGTTTTTTCCTCAATTGTTTTTTTCTTTGCGAGACTCAGTTTACAAAATGAAAAACTTTAAATATCGCGTTATTTACGAGTACGAGTTCCACCGTGGCACCAGTGCTGCAGAAACGGCTCGAAGGATTAATGTGTATGGCGACGGTGCCGCAAAAGAAAACACAGTGCGTTTTTGGTTCCAACGTTTTCGTTCTGGAAATTTCGACCTGCAGAACAAGCCCCTTGGACGGCCGGAGACCAAAGTTGATAATGAAGAATTGAAGGCTATTGTGGAAGCGGAATCCATCGCAAACCACATCCGAGTTAGCTACAGGCTGCAGTGTTAGTGATAAAACTGTTTTAATCCACTTGAAGCAAATTGGTAAGGTGAAAAAGCTTGAAAGGTGGGTACCTCACGAATTGAGTGAAGCAAATCAACAAACGCGAGTTACTTGTGAGCGTTTGGTGGACTAGTGCTGGTGTCGTTCACTACAGCTTTCTTAAATCTGGCCAGACGATTACGGCAGATGTCTTTTGTCAGCAACTGCAAACCATGATGGAAAAGCTAGCTGCTAAACAACCGAGGCTGGTTAATCGCTCTAGGCCACTGCTGCTTCATGACAACGCTAGACCACACACTGCACAACAGACGGCTACCAAATTAGAGGAGCTTCAATTGGAATGTTTAAGACATCCACCGTACTCTCCGGACCTTGCCCCAACAGATTACCATTTTTTTCGAAATTTGGATAACTTCTTGCAAAGGAAAAAATTCAACTCCGATGGGGCAGTCCAAACCGCCTTCAAAGATTTTATTGATTCCCTTCCGAATGGTTTTTTTAGTAAAGGGATCGATGAACTACCTATGAGATGGCAAAAGTGCATAGATAGCAATGGTACATACTTTGATTAAATAAATATATTATAATAAAAAAAAATCGACTTTATGTTCCTCCCATACTAAACGTCAATTTCATATGTAAGGACCTAATATTAAATATTGCATCTCACATTGCAGAGATATATCAAATATTGCAGCTCACATCACTGTTGCTACAGGCCTTACTTCGTATTTTTCTGTGCTTGAAGACCCTGTAGAAATTTCGTTCCCTTGCACTTACACTTGCGAAACTATAAACGCACCACTGACCACGCGAAACGTATATTTCGTTATAAGTGATATTGTTCCCTTGGCGCTAGAGGTGGACGACGCGACACATCGAGATTTGATGGTTCTCGAACATAGGGCCTAGTGTCGGTAAGAGTACGATAACGCTCATAAGTGAATGATCGTTAAACGAGATGGTCGTTAATTGAGGAGTAATTTTGTACACGTTTAATGATATAAATTTGGTAAAATTTTCGTGAGATATAAGAAAGGGTGTAAAGATATTATTATTTTAATGTATACGGGTTATTAATAATGAGAATGAACAATAATTTTTTCTCGGACATTGTTTAGAAGATTATAAACGAAAGGGTTAAAATGAATTAACATGATGGACAACATACTAAAGCGTTATCTGATGCAAATAGCGGGTATGAATAGGGTGACCCAAAAGTCGCATTTTTTTTCACCGCATACCTTTAAGCCAACAAAAGTAACTCACCAGGAAGTGCGCGATATTAATTGCAATTTTTTTGGATTGTTTTTAAAACCGGTTCCTTGGGTCATCCTCCGAAATACCTTTGTTCGAGTTTATTGTTAATTTTGGATCGTTTAATGACTTTTGGGCTAACCGGTCAGGACGAATTTCACATGTGACCAGGCTGTTGTGTTTCTGTGCACATATCAAAAGGAGATATTAATGGGAGGCAATCAATTATGTACATTGATGAATCGTGCAACATGGGAAGGTTTTTTCAAAAAAGAGTCTTAATGTTTATGCATAAATTTTGTGGAATTCCGACCCCAATGAGTCCTTTATTTTACCGGGTTTTAATTTTGAATTAATGAAGTCCATCACGCCTTAATGCTCGCTCATTTTTCAAAATATATCATTTTCGAAAATTCCTTTTTCACATTTACGAGTGAAGAATCAAGTCATTTAAAGAAACATTTGTTGTACGCATGTGTGGAAAATCTTTGTGCAACGGCGGAAAAAATATAAGTGAATGTAATGTTGGCTGTAGCGAGTAGGTGTAAGAATGAAAGGACGCTGAGATGATTTGGTCATGTGAAACGTATAAACAGAATGGTAAAGAAAATATATGAGGCGAGAATTGAAGGCAACAGGAACAAAATATTTGTAGACGAAAGATTTGACATGAGAAGCTGTTTGAAAGCGGACGAAGTAAAAGTGGTATGCTAGGAAAGATGAGTACGGCATTCTTTCCTCTGCCTACCAATGCGAGAAAATGATGGTTAAATAGCTAAGTTTGTTATTGGTCTTGTGGACTCCCGCCTCATGATCCAAAGGTGACGGTTCGAACCTCACTCCAAACTAGCAAGTTAGTTCTATTTTCATAGCACAAGCGTTAAGCTTAGTTTGAAAATAGTAAGAATATTGATGTTACACGTATTACGTGTTCGCATCTCAATTAAAAAAAATACTAACTGTTCGAAGAATATTTTTTCTTCTTCTGTATGAAGGATTGAACTTTGTGGTGACATTATTATTAAAATAAAACACAAATTACTTTGTTTTCACCACTATATTAGATTAAAAAATCTACATGTTTCGAGAACAATGTTCTCTTCATCAGGTACACAATAATCCTGATGAAGAGAACATTGTTCTCGAAACATGTAGATTTTTTAATCTAATATAGTGGTGAAAACAAAGTAATTTGTGTTTTATTTTAATAAAAAAAATAGTTTGTTACTTCTTGGTTCCTTTTTCTTAATTTCACTTCCATAAACATTTAAAACGATTTTTTTCTTTATTTATGAGAGTGAAACCTTCATATATCCAATTAGGTACATGTATTTAATAATATTCAAAATATATATGAATAAGATTGTCAATTAACGGACTTTCATAAATATAAGAATGTTCTCAGGTTTTCACGGCCGTTCAGAATCTTCTATGTGTAGTTCTGGGATATTCTGCCGTGTATATGTGACCTCTCTGGCTGAGGATTCAGATCCTGTTGCAGGGTTCATCATCAGGGCTGATGTATGTGTGAAACATTAGCCCTGATGATGGAAACGTCCACCAGAGGTCACATATACATGTCATAAATATATTTATTTATATTTAAGTTCTTATACTGATAAATATACTCCATGTAGGTAAGTGAATACGTACATACATACATTATAGGATTTTAATGGTGATATATTTTTTCTTGTACGGCCCATACCTGTTGGATTAGGGGATAGAACTAAAAGAAATATATTGCAATTATTTATGTATGTTAGGACCTCCGAGAGCATCCCAAGGGTGAAGGGATGTGCGAGCATAGATTCTGATTATTTAATTTAAGGGATGTCTAATAAGAAATAACAAAGAGAAAACAAGATTTATTTGAATACGAAAGCTATTTGAGAAATATTGAAAAAAAAAAACATGATATTATGGAACTAATTTAGCTTTTTTATTTTTTCTCTACACCGTTACCCTGGAGTCAGCTGTTCTCGCTGTCGCTCCACTTTTCTCTCTCTCTGTCTTGGGCTGCATCCTTGGTCTTTAAGATCGCGACTGATTGAAGCTATCCATGGTTTATGTGGTCTTTCCAGTTCTTTCCTTCTGATATATTCATGGTTTCAAAAAACGTGTGAACTTCCTCCTTTCAAATCAAATATACATAGCAAAACAGTTAACATTTTAACATTTTTTTCAGAAAATAAAAAAATCACGCAAGCAAACAGAATTTTGTCGAATATTATGCGTTTTTATCTCTGATAATAATAACTTTATTTGAAATATTAAGAACTTTCAAAACTAGAACTTTCAAAAATTTTATATTTACAAATTTAACTTAATTATACATAGAATTATAAATCATTATACCTGGATATGTAACCATTAAAAATGTACGAAGATGAAATTTAGCAACATTCCTTGTGGTAATTATGTCAACTAGCTAAAATCAATAAATAATAAATAACATACTTTTATACTAGATATATGTTAAAGATGTCGCATAGAGACGAAGCAATTTTTTTTTTATATGCGAAAGTAGGTATGTGTGTTTATAGGGCCTATGACCTCTCGTACTGCTGGCTGTGATTACTTTTCACAATGCAACGTTCACCAATTCCACCCATGTTACAGAACCACATCTATCAAATTTATGGAAGTTGTACCTATATATGTTTAACATGCACAACTTGTTTAGTATGCGACTTGTATTTTCACTACCGCCACCTGAGTCGAAAGTTTTTTTCTTCCTACAATCCAATACAGATGTCACTATTGATAATGAGATAGCTATATTTTTATTGAAGTTCTTAAAGCAATATCCTTTATATGTGTAAATGCGATCCTTTAGAATTATTAACATTACACTAGAACACCTCTGAAAATTATTTAATTTTTTTAACTAACTTTTAAGAAGGAACAGCACCATCTAGCGTCTTAGTAGCGTTAGTGATGTTAGTGTTACATAGAGAATTACGTATGTTGATTTTATACATACCTACCCGCAATATAGAATACCGTGTTCATGTTACGGTGAAGACTTTATTTTTTCAATTCATAGATAATTTTTAATCATCTTAAATTTTTTTATAAAAATTTAGCAAAATTAATAGCATATAATATTGAGTTGCGCTGTTAAAATAAATGGTTGTCATAAATATGGCCATGGTAATCATAAATACTCGACATCAAAAGCGAACATTTCCAATACGAGTACTTATCCCTTTTTCAAGTATTGATCCACAAACAGGCAGTGTCAAGAGTTGGTGTAGCGTATAATAGTCAACTGTCATACCCGAGTGTCATTTTGACAGCTTTCAGTGTGTCAGTGTGCTCCCGCCTGCCGTGGACAGGGGCGGCGCGCGGCAGTTGGACATCTATTTAATTAAACGCGAAAAAATATTTGTGTCATAAAATTATCACATACTTCGTTTTACCAGCCATAACATGATGAAAATGGGGATACCATCGGATACCATCAGAATAATAACATATGAAAAATGTCCACTAAAAGCAATTTAAGACCTTTTATTTAAAATCACGTGCTTAGTTAAAATCCACCTCATTTAAAATTTCTTGAAACATATCTACGTAAAAATTATATAATTTTTGTATGATACTTCTCTTCTAAACACAAGCGTTTGTTTCTATAAAAGATAAATATCCAATATCTACATTCTGTTCTTGAATATAATACATGTATGTTGTATCAAATGTGTCCAAAAATAAAAAAATGAATTAAACGGTCAATTCTGGCGTCCCCTAGCGGCAGTTACGCAAAGTTATTTGTGCCTACCGTACCAGAAAAAGTGGATTACTCTAAAAATGGATAATATATGTTAATCAATTAATATATGAGATTGACAGATAAGGTTGATATATTCACGGAAATGTACAAGGCCGCTATAGCGTAATTGGATAACGCGCCTGCCCCGGATAGGAGGAGATCCGTGGTTCGAATCTACATTATAATATAAATTTAAAAAATATTGATTTGAACATTATCCTAATAACAAATGAAAAATTTGTTTATTATAAGAAAATAAAAAAGATATTCTCTGGGAGGGTGTTCTGCTTTTTTAAAATCGTTCTTCTAAAAACTGCAAATTTTGATATTACTTGATTATTTTTTTTATAATCATCCATATTTAGCCAAGACACAAACCTCTTAAAAAAACAAATATTCCTTATAAAGTTATGACAAGGTACGTACTTAACATTTTAATTAGAAAATATTGTACGATTACTAATATATTTGTTTTTATTTAATAATAGAAAAGCAGAGTTCTTCTCCTTTCTCTTCACCCGCTTCCCATTTCATTTGGGATCGACTCTCCTTACTATTCTTTTCCATGATTCTCCATTCTGGGCCATAGGTTCTATGTCATGATATGTTCTATGCCTGCTCCAGCCGTGCGATAGTTCGTAAGCCCTAAAAACACTCAAAAAATAGACACTCATACCTAAATTTCAATAGACAAAAAAATAACTTCGTCTCTGCGAGACATCTAATATATATCTTGATTAATGACATATCAATGTCAATACATTTAACACACAATTCACTTGAAAATAGTAATCTATACATCCATAGTTCGTATTCGTAGTAACCTCTTCCGGATCTGGTAGATACAGTTCACACTAATTGTCGTACAAACTACGAACGCGATAATTAACTAAAGTGCTGATCGAATCGGAAAACACATACAACTGATACAGTTAAATGCACACTGACGCCATCTGTGTATACGTTTTTACACGAATCTCTCGCAACAACTTCGAGGCGTGTTTGCGTCATTGCGAATGATTTTGCAAGACGTCATGTAAACAAAATTTATTGATCATTAATGGAAATAAAATCTTATAAATAACGATTTATTTACTTTACCCCTTAAGAATGCATGACTTATGTATACTTCAATTTTTATTTTTATTTTTATAGTTTGCTTTATTATGTATCTAATAAAAAATAACACGATTAACTAGGATATTTAGGCCGAGGCTGCTGATATGCTTTCCACGAATTTTATAATCAATAAAACCTTTTTTTTAACAATATTGGAGTATTAACACTTACCGAGATTTTTGGTCTACCGGTTTCGAGACATACCCGTATTTTCGTCGGGACAACTACTAGGTACACTAGCATGTAAATACCACTACATGCCATTACACACCTAGTATTTACAATCTAGTGTAGTGGTTGTCCTGACGAAGAGACGGGTACGTCTCGAAACCGGTAGACTAAAAATCTAAGTAAGCGGTTATATACTAACATAACTAACATTTTGTTAAAATGCCCGACTAAGAAGTTAATGCTTTAAATGTTAAAAATATTATTAATAAAATATTTTTGTATGTTATTATAAAAATCAAACAATCTATCTCAAAAATCTTAATTTTAACTAATCAATGCAAACAAATCCAGATATAAAAAATGCATATTATTTTAAAACCTAAATTACCCTTTGGACACTAACATACATGACAAATGTGTACACATTTCACTGCCAAAGGCTGACTGGCGATTGTCTTCTATTCTACGCTGATACATCGTAGCAGCAGAATTTTGTGGAACTGTGTCCTCTTGTCATAATCTGGCGCTAGTCAAGATCATGGATAAATTTCGGATGTTTTAATTTTTATTCATCAAAACTTCATCCAAATACTTATATCCATGCACATCTTCAGAAAATCACATTAAGATTTTTCTGAACAAACAATATTTTCACAATCTAAAGAAGAGATCGGATAAACAGACTCAAAATTGAATGTATTTAATTAGCAAAAAATATAATATTCTATACAAACTATACTATTATATACAATCCTTTAATGAGTTTTATATATATTATCGTATTATGTATATACATATAATCACGAATTAATTTTTAAGGAAACGTAATGAATTCAAAAGTTTTCATATGAAAATTTTCAATTATGAGTATTCAGCGATTCTTTTTAATCTCATTATATAGAATAGAGTAGCTTGTTAGTCTTGTGGTTAGGACACTCGCCTCGTGATCCAAAGATCGCGGGTTCGAACCTCACTCCAGACCAGCAAGTTATTTTCGTAACATAAGCGTTTAGCTTAATTTGAAAATAGTAAGAATATCAATGTGACACGTATTCTGTCTTCGCATATCTATTTTTAAAAAAAAGTAACTTACTTACCATCATCAAGATGGGATGTCTTCTTCCGTATTATCGCTTATCACTGTTCGTCCTCCAATTTTATTTTTTATGTAGTTGTGTTACACAGTACATAATATTAATCCTTTTTTCCTCATTCATACATACAGTCTTGGCAATCATTTTTTGTCTCTGTCTTAATCCTGCTTCAATAAGATTTATATTCTACCCAAACTATTCACCTATCTTATTATCATCGCTTTTGCTCTACAAACCTTGGTGGGCTTCTAGGCTTCCCAAAGAATTTTCTCCATCTATTACACTCTGTATCTTTCCAAATCTAGATTTCACAGACAGGTGTGTCTTAGAGAATTAAGACATTGTGACTTTATCATAAATTTAGTCTCCCTGAGCTCCTATGCCTTGTTGATCAGTAAAGTCTTCGGTGATTGCTGTTCGGTCATCCTGTCCAAATTGCACAACCACTGAAGCCTTTTTAATTTAATTAAATTTTAGACCCTTTTCTCATTAAATATTTATTTATAAATATATACGGCTTAATAGCCTTTTACATTGTTTTTTGTACAAAATGAAGTAAATATACAAAAATCAGTTCATACGATACAGCAACAAGTGTGTTCATTCAATTTCTTTGATACATTTTTTACAAAAAAATGATAAATATATAAGTATAAATGAAAAAAAAATAGAACAATAGGACAATAGCAAATATATATAGAGCGAAAATACATTTAAAGAAATGGATAGAGAAAATAAAACAAAGAAACATTATGTACAAGAAAAATGTAGAGGTAGAAACCGGATAAAGAAATGGAAAAAGACACTGAAACAGAAGAAGAATAACCTAATTTACAAGATTTATGTAGAAACAGATAAACTAAGTTGATTATAGAAACTCCTTCAAGCGCTTTTTAAACGTAGAGCTATCAAATGAATGTATTTTTCTTTTCTAAATCCATTATTATTTTGTTGAGTTACATGTTTGATTCCTATATTTCATATTAATATTGACACCACAACTCTATTGCACAAGAATTTTTTTTATCGATAACTGCATGAGATAATGCAGTACAGAAAATAAAATTTCATCGTTATTTTATCTCAGTACTTGTATATGTATGTACGATTGCTTCAGGCACACGCATACGTTCAAATAAAATTCAATATTTTTAACACTATACGTGTATTCATTTTTGAGGTGATATTATTAAGGTTAACAGTGCTTAATGGGTTATTAAATTTCTGCTTCCTCAATAACAAGTTTTATTTTACATTAATGACTTTAAACACATTAATTGGCGTTCGGTATTTATAACAACAATTAAAATTGGTATTAAAATCGAAGCTATAATCACTTACTTGATATAAAATAATGTCTACCATTATATAAGCATTCTCGGATTTTTAACATTATATTTATGATCAGCGGTTGCAATTTTATTATGTGTCATTAATCGAATTTATATAATAATAATTTATTTAATATTTTTATAAGTTCATGACTTGAATGCCATGCTGAGGCAAATATTTTAAACTGTTGATGGACGTAAATATAAAATAGATAGATTTTTAATATGTATTAATATATTACAAATTTTAATAAAAACCTATATATTTTTATAAATAACGCAACCCATGAAAATCAAATAATTTAAAAAAACTAAATGGAATCGTATGTCCAACTATTGAAGGTACTCAAATAATATATAAATATTTTTTGTCGACGTGGGGATACGATAATTTTTTTAATCTAATTTTTTGCAAGGTTTTGATCGTTTTATTTCACTAGTATTAAAGCGAATGAATTACTAATTTTCGATATAAGTTAAATTAATAATAATTCGAGGTTTCACACAAAATAAATCAGATATATTTAAAAAAAATACTTTTGAAGTCGTTTATCTAAGTAACTATTGATATTAGGGCATTTTTTAATTTTTGACTCATAATATATTACTCATTAAAGTATTGTGGACTAACTCTGTTTCATCCTGTATATAGTATGTATTTTTTTACTCCCTTTCTTTTAACTTGTAACGTCTGTTTGCTTGCTTACTTGCTTATCTGTCGAGAAAACTTTGGATCGATTTTTAACCCTTTTCCCGTGATCCAATCGAGCTGAAACTTTGCAGATAGACTCGTGGCGACGATAAAAATGATCTAACAAAATATGAGTAATTATAGTATAATTTTGGATTATTTTTCAAAAAAAAAATTATTACTCGCTTTCAGGATGTCACCTAGCCTAACGTTACCAAAAATATATATATTTCATATATATACTCGTATTTCTATTTATTTTTGTATAGTTAACTATATGTCTACATGTGTATCTGTCTTGCATGCAGTAGCATTGCAGTTGTGCAGCTTATACAGGGTGTTTTTTTGACGAATAGAAATTTAAAATGAAAACACATAAAAATCGCAGTAATGGCCATGTTATTGACTTTATAAGAATGATAATTTTATGCAATTTGTGTTTAAACATAGGGTGTTTATTAGACGTTTGTTTTTCGAAATGATAATACTTTTTCGAGCCAATTTGACAGCTGACAGCTGACTTGTGACCTGTTTTGTTGCCAGGTGCCATTTCACCGTGAATAGACTTACACCAGAACAGTTCCTGCAAATTGAGCAAATTTATTTAGAAAATCATGGCATCATAATTATATTAAAACACTCATGGCATAAAATAATCTTTCCAAAAAAGCCAATACCATGACCGTCATCATGATTTTTATTTAAATTTAAAGTTCTGTACCTACCTCCAAAAAAAACATCTCATATACCTATACCATTAAATAATTCGTACGATATTTTGTGTTAACTAACCAAAATTATTAATTAATTTTGTGGAATCTAGAAAGGTAATAAATTAGATATAAGAGGACGGCTCAGTTAGAAACGAAAATCGACGAATGTGCGTAAGAAGTAACACGAAAGTGATCGAGTCAACAGTGATACGTCGGGACAAAAGAGTGCCTACTCATGTGGGGAAATTTCATAATGGTTATCCAGATATTAGTATTAGTCGTAAAAATGTTATTAACATCATGTCTTTGTTATTAACTATAAAAGCATCGATTCTCATCGATTCCGTGCCTTTTAGAAGCGCTCTTAAGTGCGAGGCAATCGAACCGGCGCAGTGCCAGCAGTTAATTATTCTTCGCCGTGTGCCGCAAGGCCATATAACATTGCGGTTTTGCAATTTGATATTTCTCTATGTGGGGAATGAATGAGAATCATAGATATGGCTTCTTTAATAACAAAAATTACCATTCAAAGATATTAAAATTTTATGTAGGATTTCCGACTTACGATGGTACCAATCCAATACATTATACGGTACCTACTTTAAACACATTGAATATGTTTTACGGATGTGAATAATACTAAACAGATTTTTGTATACTAATTTTTATATTCGTGCTATTACTAATATTTTTCTAGGGTCTTCTGTTTATCTAATTTTTTAGTTTTTCTTGACCTGTGGGTATAGCCAGCGTCATCAAGTCTTGATGATGAATCCGAATCTTGATGATGAACAGTCAGAAGACGTTAAATATTTCTGCATAACAAAATAACATCGTCTGAATTCCAAATAAAATTCAGACAATATTTTAAGAGCCCAAAACAAAATACAATGATCTGTTAACGATTGAGGGGGGAGTGAAAAAGAAAGATATATTAACTATAATATATACTATATATATATATATAATATATACCTATATAAATAAATAAATAAATTAAGGAAAGTAAAAAATAATCTTAAACAATACTTTAACCCTTTTTACATTAAACAATTATTCTACACATATTTACACTTGGACTTATGACTCACTCAACTTTCACTAACATTACACTTGACACGTTGTAGATATATAATTACTACCTTATGAAAATAAATATCACTGACGAATTCAAAAAAATATTATAATTGTGTTCTATAACGCCACTCTGGGACAGGCGTAGCCTAGTAGAGTGGCATAATCCACAAATTTAACAAAAAAAGTGTAATTTATCTTATATTTTATTGTTAAATTAGTATTTTTTATTTTTTTATTTTTATTTTCATTTATTGGTTTTCTTACAGCCATATAATTAATCAATCTTGAAAAAAAAACAATAATTGATGTACAGAGTTTTGGGCCAATTACAAGAAAACACATATATACAATACAAGGTATTAAGTACCTTTATTTGTAAACAAGGATTTTTTGAAATAAATAAATAAAAACTATCCATGGGTGGTATGGCACACGTGTCTGGTACACGTAACGTTTAATTTTCTTTTCTCTTTTGCTTACATCTTTTAACATGTTTTAAAATTATATGTAATTAAATAAGTTAAATCGTGACTGAAAAATTATGGATTATAAATATTCTTATTAATAATCGACTATCACGTTGCAATTTCGAAAATTGTTTACTGATTGAAAAAAAAACGAAATGGTAAGGCCCTACCTACTTATTCTATTGGTCATTAAAAACCGAATTCAATGGCCTTTGGTAATTAAACACGTAAAAAAAAACATAGATCATATCTCACATGTACAAGTTTGGATGTCGAACATGCAACCATGGTAACCATGATGTTCATTTAATGTTTTATGGGAAGGATTTGATCTGAGGTTGTACTTTCTTTGAGTTTACCAGGAAATCATCAAATTACTGAAATTCACATGATGGATTTTGCCTTCTTGATTGAGGTAGCATCTTAGAGGTAATCAAATGACCAGGCTCGCAGAGTAGAAGTCGGCATACTATATTGCTGATGAAATTTGAAAGAGTATAGTATTGCTGAATGTTATTTTGTATGGAAAAAATATTGAAATAATACAAAATTCATAGAGGGTGTCTCGTAGCTGGTATTAAAAACGTAGGGGAGTCTTTCATATATTCAAGGGAGACATTCTAAATATTCTTAACAATATGTATGTGTATATGTATTATTAATTTTGGAGTATTAAAATAAAGGCAGCAAAACCCAAAAATTTAAATAATAATTTGATTGAAGTCACTGAGTATTACTAATCTAAAATGTACTGAATTCTAGATAAAATTCTATCCCTTCTAAAATTATGTGTCCTATAAATGTATAAGCTATGTTTACTATAATATTCTCGATTAATTTTTTTTTTTGGATATTGCTGCCTTTGCTTTTATACCCCACAATTATGATAAATTATAGAGAGATAATTATAATTAAGATATATTATAGAGACTCGCAGAGACGAAGCAATTTATTTAAGTCTTTAAAGGGTGGCCTGGGGCTTATGACCTGTATGAGCTGGCTTCACACACACATTGATACTTATCCACACAAAAATAACATTTTATTGCAATTGACTATATGCAATATGTTATATGTAGGTACCAACATGGAAAAATGTATGGACACGTTACTCATATTTTTGTACTAAACTAAATAAAATTAATAAAATGTATATATTCTGTTAATAAAAGTGACAGTAGCCCAAAAAATGATCAACTCTCAAAACTACTTAAATACGCAATGTACCGTTCCGGCAGCAACACTACACACATTCTCCACGAATCATGTCCAAAGGCCGACTGCCGGCGTAATAACTTTCTTACTAGACCATGTTAAGACTTACGCGAAACCATCTTAGATTCTTACAATATGTATGACTGGAACGAAACCGCCAACCGCTGATAAAAGCGGCAGCGGCTGAAAAGTCGGCCGACCGTTCGATGACGGGTGTTGTTTCGTTGCTGGTGTACTTTGTCACTTTCGTCGCGGTGCCGCGTGCTTTCGCGTCCACCGGCGTCGTCGCGTCCGGGTCCGGTAATCGTGAGCCCGGCCAGCGTGAAGCCACCAGAGGTCATCCAACGTGAGAACCGCCCGTGCTCACATAATGAACTCATCCATAATTCTTTCATATTACCCTGGCAACGGCGGGCTGCCCGCGCGCCCAGCCGAGTGTGGAAGGTCCGTAATTGGGTATGGACGAGGGAAGAGAACCAAGAGTGACCAAGACAGGAGGCGGGCACGCCGACCAGGGACACCGAGACGGTTGCAACGACCGCCGAGGAAAAAAGGAGTAACGCCGCAATTGAAGGGTATAATAGCAAAGACAGAAAAATCGCTCTGAGGTCTGTTTTTGAGATACATACAAAAATAATTATAAATAAATCAATAAAACTTCTAGGTCGGACAGGCAGATCAATAGAAACTAGATTCAAAGAACGTAAAACATAACTTTTCGGAATATGCTAACCATATTATAGAAATAACCACATATTCAACAATACAAAAATACACACCCTACGTAAACATACATACAGCCTTAAACAAAATAATTAAGAAATACTTAAACACAACAGATAACATTATCAATATTCAAATACAACCCTTCACATCACTCCTTCCCACAATGTTCCCGCTCCCCCACCACCTAGATACCCCTCCACTTATAATGAATCTACAACCCATACATCAGACATCCACTCCCACACA
This sequence comes from Agrypnia vestita, assembly GCA_016648135.1. Classification (NCBI taxonomy): domain Eukaryota; kingdom Metazoa; phylum Arthropoda; class Insecta; order Trichoptera; family Phryganeidae; genus Agrypnia; species Agrypnia vestita. Next base: position 882 of record JADDOH010001747.1, on the reverse strand, counting down.
CCTCAGTCTCAACTCACCTGAAGAAGGAAATTGAGGTTTCCGAAACATGTTGTGTTATACTCAAAAATAAAACAGTGGAAAAAACAAATTTTTAATGTTTTATTCAATATTATGATTTTGTATATTATTAAAATGGATTTCCACAAAGTAAACGCTAACACATTCAATTACTCAAATACAAAAAATTGTCACTAATCACAATTTGTTTTTTGGAATCTACGAAATCTACATCTTATTGAAGATAAGTTTTATAAACAATTTCCACCTCAGTTTCACTTTATATTCATGTATAAATAAATATTAAGCTTTAAATATGAACATTGCCGTGTTTGCTACAAAATAGTGGACATTGCTGTGATGTTTTAGTCTTAAATCAATATCAACTATCATTCTTAGGGGTAGATTTGTTGAATTTTGATGCCATTTTATTAACATATGCACTACCTTATTAATACTCAAATTCTTCCATATCTACTTTCACACGAAAATCGTCTCTGTGAGATATTTATAATATATCTTGATTAATGATGATCCCTCTGGGAACAAAATTGCAATAGGTAATAGTGTTCTTGAAAAATTTGAACATTTTCAAAAAATATTGTGAGTTACAGTCAACTTAGTAAAGCTGTCAAAATATTAGGTCCTTACATATGAAATTGATGTTTTGCCGTACTGGCAAATTTGATCTCAAATATCTTCTCTTTGGTTAGGAATTCCAAATCCAAATTTATACAGCTATTTACTCATGTATTTGTGTTTGAAAATTATAATTCATTTGTTTTTTCCTCAATTGTTTTTTTCTTTGCGTCACTCAGTTTACAAAATGAAAAACTTGAAATATCGCGTTATTTACGAGTACGAGTTCCACCGTGGCACCAGTGC
>JADDOH010001746.1:0-135296 GCA_016648135.1 Agrypnia vestita | reverse complement strand
ATATGTCTCTGCAACTAATGTAATATATCACTTTTTGTAACAAGATTCTGATAATTTCTTGGATTTAATCTATCCATTTTATTGGAGTGAACTTCATGCTCTTCATCCTTGTACATTTTCAGTGATCACTAAAATATGCAGATTAAAAGTCCCTACTATTTTAAGAATTATTTTCCTGCATTTTGTGGAGAGCGATTCTTCAATACATATTAGAATGGAGGTATTCATTTGTATTGCATTCACCACACAGCATACGTATCATACAATGCTAACACTATATATTGAAGGTTTTGAACTCGTTTCTTTTACCGATTCTTAGGATCTGTGTGTCAACACCACTCAGACTTAACATGTCTCGAGATGAAGCGATTCTTCCAAACTTTGTTCATACCAAAGTTTTGACATGGTATACTTGTTTTTTTATTATACTGTTTATCCTTCCTACTTATGCTCACATCATACCACAAGGTTAAAAGCAAACACAAGTCCAAAATAAATACGTAACAATTGGAAACTCTCATTTGAACGCAAGTCAGGATTATTAAGAATTTTTCAATTAGCAGCTAGATAACTTAGCACGAATTTGTGTTTATTTAGAGATCTGACAATGGTTATTAACTATATAATAAAATAAACATGTATTTCTGGTGCTGATTTTTGTCCATTAGATTTCACTGTCCATGAAATAACTTTATTAATAATGTGTGCTAATTTGGTTGACGGTTTGTTATAATTTAACAGTCTGTCAAGTGTGCCGCCTTGCTGGATGTTAATTAAATTCACTTAAAAAATAGGGGCTACAACACTAGTCCTGTCTACTTTTAACCTGTAATACAATATATGACATATTAACAGATTAAATGCCGATTAATAATGTGAATGATTGAAGAATAAACAAATTAGAGGCGAACATATTTCTGTTTAAAGCATCGATAGAATATTGAAAAAGTTGCTAAACCTATAAGAAGGGTTAAGCATGTGGATTATGTGAATGAAACGAGAATGCTGTAGAAATGATGTGAGGTGAGCGTTGAAAACAATAGGAACAGAAGAAGCGTATGCGGAAGACCTGGTATGTTCCGGTGACTCAAATATTGAAGGACAGTCCTTTTTGAAGTTCCAATTATTGACATGAGTATGAAGGAGAATAAAAGTGAATGAAGCATAGAAAAATTGTGTTGCGATCAGTTAGTTAGTTAATTAAAATTTTATTAATCTATTATGGTTGTATATACAAGTCCACATGACATTGTATATTTAATTAATGTGTCATGTATGTCTTCTTAAATTTTAGGTTCATCTCTTGGAAAGTCCAAAGCCTATAATTGTTTAATGGATGATGAGTCTGAAGCCGGAGCAATTTGTATGCAGTGGCTAAGTGGAGCCAGACTATACTTAAACAAATTTCCTCTATTCGACGAGACTGAAACAGATATACGTTGCTACACAGTCAAGTGGCAAGCTTTAGTTGATGGTAAGTTTTGATTGTTATGCTCGGAAGTAACTTAACTTTTTTTTAAATAAAAAATAGAGACCCGTACAGGATACACATGTCACTTTTTATTACTATTTTTAATTTAGTAATCTCTGGAACAATAATTGAAACATCTTTCCGAATGTGTTTTTTTTATATTACATTATAATTCTACATGTACATGTACATAGATTAAGGACTCTTAGAGAAGAAGAACAGATAATATTAATAATGTAATTCATAACTGCTGGTGAGGACTGTGAATATAAGGATTAAACTTAATTGAACCAAACCACCTGGATAGTTTATACATAAAATATGTTTAAAATTTGCAAAATAATTTGTCATTTTAGAGATATTTGACATGTGACATTTTGGTTTCCAACCAGCCCCTGTAACACTGCCGCATCTCAAAAATACGGCTCTCTGTGTTTTGAACGACAAGAGATGTACACTGCCATAAAGTAAATAGTAGCGTGTTGGTCTTGTGGATGGGACTTTCGCCTCGTGATTCAAAGGTCGCGGGTTCGAATCTCACTCCAGACCAGCTAGTTGGTCCTATTTTCATAGCACAATGTGATGATGCGAAAATAATAATAGAGATGCGAAAACAGAATACGCACATGGTGATGCGTATTCTCTTTTCGCATCTCTATTAAAAAAAAATGTGGCTGTGTTGTTGCTTTGTAATTCTATTGTATTCTATTCTACTTATAATCATAAATATAAAAAATTTCCTGGCCATTTTCAAATTGTGTCAGTTTTTTTTCAGATATGTACATATTTTGAGAATATTTGATATTGCAATACAGCAATATATCATAAAAGTTATAAATAATACTAGCTAGATACATGGCAGTCTTATATTATCATAATTACAGACCAGTCAGTTGATTTGGCATTCACAGCTAAAAAATATTATTTTTCAGTTTGTGGCAGTGTTGTGTGTATCGTATTGTGAAATAAATACAAACATTTAAAATTGACTGAGATTAATTAATTCATTTAGATTATTGTATATTTTCAGGTGTTTATCCAACGGACTGCTATGATTGGTCATCTCCACAGGATCATTGGTACGGAGGAGGGCAGTTTGCCAACATGTCCTGGCCATTGGAGAAAAGTTCTCACGACTTTGCCCCTTTCATTACTGGAGATATAAAAAAACACCAATGGGGAAATGCTTTGATGCGGTATTTTATTAATTCTCGGGGAGCTGTAATCATCATTGATAATGACACTCCTTTATATGTTTCGATTAATAACGACAACAATAATCAGTTTTGTATCCAAGCCAGATACGATGACTTTGCTTATGTAAATCGTATAACTAAACAACCAGAGTTGAATTACAAAATATGTACTTCTTCAAATATGAAGACATTGCAGTCTTCCCTGAGTCACCAGTCTTTGTGGGATGGTCTTAAGCAAGAAGACATCAGTATTTTACATTCCTTACTTTCCGAGCCTGTATGGCATATAGCGCCGAGACGAAAGCATGAACTGACGGAAGGCCTCATATACAATTACACAGAAGATGTAATATCCCTCGGCTTTTTGAAACAGGGACATGTCTTATTAAATGAATATTGGCAAAATAATATCGGAGATTTTACACTTGATACGACGAGGTTTCCGACACTGGAAGAAACCGTGAATATAATTCACCGGAGGGGTTTTAAAATAGTATTTTCGATACAGCCTTTTATCAGCACTGAAAGTGTAAATTTTGCCGAGTGTATTCAGAAGCGGTTGCTTATATCCGAACGTTTTAGTGATCGAAGAATTCCAGCCTTGACTAGATATAAATCATTGGCAAGTGCTGGAGTATTGGATATAACAAATAATCGATCTATACCTTGGTTACAGGAGAAACTCAAAAAAGTTCTCAATACTTATAAGATCGATGCATTCTTCCTCGACATGGGAACCGCTTATAATATGCCACATTACTATCAGTGTGAAAAGAGGCTATCGAATCCTGATCAGTATAAAAAAATATTTACTGACTCATTTGAAAAGTCTATCAGTCTGATTGGAGTATCTTCCGCAATTTCAATACCAAGGCCCCCCATCTTTGTTTCCTTGCCACCCTTTGAGTCCACTTGGGAGGCGATTAAGAATGTAATTCCAACGATACTCTCTTACGGTATTATCGGCTATCCTTTCTTAATGCCAGGAGCTGTCGGAGGTGACATTGACTGGCCGGGCGGTGAACAGTTTGTCCCTGGATCGCCAAAAGTTCACTTTGAACAATTTAATGTCAATGAAACCCAAATTGTCTTGCCAGAAAAAGAATTGTATTTACGATGGCTACAGTTGGCAACATTTCTGCCTGTAATGAAGTTTACTCATCTCCCCAGCAAATACAATGACGAACAAGTTTTGGAAGCTGCTAAGATCTTAACCAGTCTGCGACAGAAAATTGTAAGCTTGTCAATTTATTTATTGATAATAGTTATGCCTTAAATATTGCTTTACGACAAAGCGCAACAGTATATCATCGCTGTATATATATATAATAAAGCCAATGTGCCGTTTAATACATTCTGAGATGAACGAATCAATTTGTCAATTTTTCATGTAAATAATGGAGATATACTAAAAAAAACATTGCCGTTCATCTGGATTGTCTACCTAGTAATTATTTAAAATATTTTTTGTAAATCTAGTCTGTGCAATTATTTTTTAAAACAGTTTCATTCGTTTATCTCAGAATGTACTAAAACGGCACATAGGATTAATTATGTATACAGCGACGATATATAAATCAATTATTTATGTGTGCAGAAAAATTCATTCCTTTTGTTAAATTTACACCGCTTTCAACTTTGATAAATTGATCAAAACATTGTAAAATAAAGCAATTAAAATGTTTAATTCAAACACTGAAAATAATAAACTGCTTCCTTTAGGTGACACCATTACTAATGAAGTATTCAGAAGAAGCTCTAGACCAAGGTTTACCCTTAATTAGACCATTGTGGATGCTGGAACCTCATGATTCTGCCTGCCACACTGTGGATGACGAGTTTTCTGTTGGGGAAGAGTTAATTGTAGCTCCTGTGTTACAGAAGGGCGTTATTCACAGGGAAGGTTAGTCAGTTATACAATTTTATTAAAAATAAATACATATGTAAATATGTACTCTATTCTTATTGAGATATCTGCACTTTGTGCATTATGCTAGAACTGTACCACATCATTAAAATAATACCTAAATGCATGGAATTGAAGCCTTGAATTGGCAAAAATAGAAAAAAGAATATACATCGAATATACAGAATTCGGAAGGAACTGTTACAACTTTCGGAAGTCATTTAAAACATAATGTGACGTTTGGTGTGGCAGGCGCACATCTCAAACATTGTATAGACAACTGAACCTTGTTCTCGAGACTGGCGGATTTATTCTCATTGATTTGTGGGAACCTATACTAACGTTTTACTCTAATCAGTTTCATCATGAAGAAAATAATAATAGAAATAAAAGTATTATGTCACTGATAGAATCAGTGTAAACTTTGTAGAGTTTCATACTTACTTACTTACTTACCATCACGCCGTTTCCCCGAGGGGGTAGGCAGAGAGGATAGAGCTCCATATTCTTCTGTCCTGACATACAACTTTCGCTTCGTCTACATTCATACATCTTCGCATGCAAGCTCGACGGTTGTTCAGGCTTCTAACAGGACAATCTTCCAGTATCTGGTTAATCTGGTCATGCCACGTCTTCCGTGGTCGCCCTCTCTTTCTGGCGCCGTCAACACTTGCATCATATATCTTTCTTACCATTCTTTCCTCATTCATTCGCTCAACATGCCCAAACCACCTGAGCGACCCTATTTTTATAGTTTTATAGTTTCATAATTTTGAAAAATAAACTCTACTTTTAGGAGTGTGATACGTCATACGCATGTTATACGCAAGGATTAAATTAAAGCCAATATTTCCACTATAACATTGACATTTAACAAGGATTAAATTAAAGCCAATATTTCCACTATAACATTGACATTTAACACATGTCTTGACATTTCTTATAGAAACTTTACTCGTACATGAATAAGTATTTGCTGAGTATTTTTATATCAAGCTAAGACTAGGGGAGTGAACATGTCATATATCACCATAATCTAATGGCTACAATCCACTGAGGAACTTTGCATTTTTATGCAGTAGTAAAAATAATAAGAACATTCAATATACATAAAATCACATAAAATTTCATTGCGATAGTGTGAATTGCACATTGTCATCTATAGATATGTATTTTCTTAATTTATTAAATACTTCAAACTATTTTAATTTTTTTTTTCTAGTTTATCTCCCATCTGGCGTTTGGAAAGATGGAATCGATGGTTCGTTGAGAAAGGGAAGCAGATGGATTCATGATTACCGCGTGCCCACGGACAAGGTGGCATACTTTGTAAAAATGCCCGACAATACGAGGTTTTGAAAAGGCCCTAATACTATTTATGAGCTGTTCAGCAACATAATGTAATTGTTATGGTTACTTTAAAAAAAGTTATACATTTTGAATACAAGAAAATGAAGGAGACGTTTGATGTTTACTTACAAAAAATCCTCTTTGTAGAATGGATTTTACACATTTATAATTACAATATTGATAGTCAGAAAAAACATGTACTGGTATGGTGGTAGTGGTGGACACTAACTGCCGGGTACCATTCTTGGATATTTGGCAAATCTGTATATGAATCCGAGAACCCAGTACCTGCAATTTTATTAAAAATATGTTCTCACAGCCATTCAGATCTTCTGTGGACAGTTTTTTTGACTATTTTTCCAGGTGTCTCAAACCTCTCTGGTCAACTTTTTGTATTCTGTTGCAGGGTCCATCATCCTAATTAAATACTTTATCATGTACATTATTATTGATGATGGATGATGCAGTGGAAACAGAAGTGATTAGAGAGGTCAGGGACATATCAGTTTCCCTACTTATACTTTCAAATCTGCAAAAATTTGATTTTTATTTTACTATCTTAAACTATCCATTTCACTCTATATTTTCAGATAATGTTTTTAATAAAAAGTTTAATTTTCCTTCATATTTGGTGTTTTGAAACGAAAATTCAACTTTTTTTAACATTGTCCATAGAGTAAATTGGATAGTTTAAGTCGAATTTTTGCAGATGCAGTGCATGTAGGGATCGTCGATATGTTAAAATATATTAGAAAACTGTTTTTGTAGATCACTATAAATCCCAAACTGACATAGAATGGATTCAAAATAATGATTTCATATTATGAAAAAATTAGATTACAATGTCAAAGAAAACCGTAATATTTATTATGACAAATTTGTTCAGTCTTGCTATATCTGATACATATCTGGTCAACTTAGAAAACTAATAAGTACCTACTGCAATTATGCTACTGCTAATTGAGTATCTTTTCAGAATTCTTATTTTAGAGTTCTCATGACATATCACTGTTAAATAATATGATATTTTTGCACAAAAAATTAGTACTTTCCGGATATGAGATATGTATTTAGCGGGGACGAATGGCTGAGATCATTTCCGGTAGAGCTTTATTTTGTACACAAATTCATCAAATTAGCCTAAAAATTACCATACGATAGACCTCTAAGTCCACCCATGTTAATCACAGTGATAATTTTCACAGTAATAAATTATTATTTTAATGTCTGATTGCTTGTCTTAAAAAGTTGCCTTTTTTGTCCATCAAGGCTATGTTTTCATACTATCGATATTCAGTCTGTTATAAAATCTAAATGTTAGGGACTGAATATTATTTTGGAATTAATCTGTGCAGCTATTGCCACAATATTCGTGTTATAACTTTGACTTTTAATTATTGAAGAATTTGAAAATATTTCTACGAAGGAGAAAATATAATGATCCCACTCATTATTTATAGAAAATACTATAACTAATATAAATGTCTCTGTAATCGGACATTGCTTTAAAAAAACTGTGATTTAGTATATGACATATCAAGACAAGTGACAACATTATTTTCCATTTCTTTAAAGTTTGAATTCTTTAACTATTACAGGTCAAAAGTTGTAAATATGTGGCTGAAATGTAAAGAGCGTTTATTTTTGAACCATACATCCAGTTATTTAGACAGAATTACTTATTTTATATTGCTATAATCATTAGATTTTTTCATAATTTTATCGACAGTCGTTGACATCGCAATTATGGATAAAGAACCTGTGAATCATATCCAAATTAAAATCAAATCCACTTAATATAATTAAGTTTTTTTTTGATTTTATGGAAAAGTACGAAAGAAATTCTACAGTAATTTTTTTAATGAAAATATACATTAATTTTATTACGGGTGCGTCTGAAAAATATTTCGAGTATTATTAATTTTATAAGATTTTATATTTTCGTTTGCACTATGGTTCAAAAGTATTGCAATGAAAACAATTGATGTAAGCACATAATATTTATGTGTTTCGATTTGTAAGAATTAGAACTAGTCAACTGAAAAACATTAATTTTAGAGATATGAATAGCACATCAAACTTTATTCAAGATGTGGTGCATATGGATCGCGCGTGCGCCGCGCGGCTCGATGTGAAGTCACTCTAATTGCAGCCGCGATACCGTATACATGCGCACGATGTTAAATTTTTCTGGTAAAGTGTTAAAATATTCTCGGTGTTATTCTCCATTATAAGGAGAGGTGTGTAGAAGACTAAAGTTCAATTAAATTTTTGACAAAATGATTTGTTTAAATTTAATATGTATGTAATACCCTATTTTATAGGTTTATTTTGCGTTAACAATGTTGTGGAAACCAGATCACGAGAATGAAGAATATTTTTTAATAATAAACATACATGGGTTTAGAAGTGTCGGGACAGTGATAACATTGCTGTTATAATTTTTTTTAAACGCTATGTATCTTTAGGAACTGCCAATCCATCTTTGGATTGGACCCATACATTACTATAATATGTATTGCATATTTGCATATAATGGCAATATTTCGTATAAAACATTTTCATAAGGGCGTCCTCTGTGCTTGGCACGTCTAAGGGACATGCTTTCCCAAAATATCAAATGTTTCACAAATAAGACTCAATTCATAAGGTCGCTAATAACAAAGAGTCAAAATAAAAGTCATTTGAAATCTGTCATATTAAATGTTAGAAAGTAAAGTGACTTGACCATGTAACTACTTAAGTTATAACTGTGTTATAGCATATACAATAAAATATTTGATTATAACAAATCTCGGAGGATCGAAAGAACTATTTCGTTATACTGAAATCTTGTAACAGTGAATACAGGGATATACATAATATACTCTATTATATTTCCAAAAAAGTACAGTATATTTTTAAAAACGTATATTATACTGTAAAATATTTTTAAAATTCTGTACAAAAAATAACAATGGTGTAATGCAACGACCACATCGTATAGACACAATTTATCATGTGGCCTAGACTTATCTTGTGGTATTCTGGTTAGAGTTTTATGCGGTGTGTGTTCAACCTATCTGATAGAAGTTGTGGATCCTACTGCAGGGTCCTTCATCAGGACTTGATGTACATCAGCCAGTCGACCATTAAGTCCATTTGGCTAAGAAATTCATTATACCTAAATTTCTATTAGTTATTTCAAAATTTAGTATGAATTTGTCCGATTCATTAAAGAACTTTGTTATGTATTCTGAATATCTTGCTACTTTAATGAGATTCGATCTGTAAAATTAATTTTTTGGAAATCATGTATTAAAATGGTGATCCTCAATCATAGTAATGATTAGTTATCAATAAATAATTTGCTTAAAAATTGAAATTTGTTGATTTAAGACTTGTTATAGCTTGAGTAAGACGTTGATAATTGATGGCTAAAAACAAAAATTTTATACTGTCCATTTGGGTCTGATATTGTATTTTTGATATAACCCGACTTAAGTAGTTAGCTGCAAAATCATCAGTCTACATAAATTTTGAATTGAAGTAGTGATTCAATAAAATTATAAATAGACTGACAAATTTTAAATAGATAGTTATTATTATTATTATTATTATTATTGATAATGGGCAGGCAGCTTAAGCTGATAGGCCCATATCACTGTCTCTCATTTGAATATCCAGCCTATTCTTAAACTAGTTGAATTAGAACAGATCGCTGAGATTTTATTAAGAACCTAAATGGATAATAAACAATATGAATGTACTACACAATATCAATAATGTTATTTAATTTAAAAAAACCTTACTCCATCTGCCAAATAGTATTAATTATTGAAGTAAATATTAATATGTTAAGCATTACCAACTACTCGTAGTTTAAGTATTTTATTTCTCGATTTAAAAAACTTCTATTGACTGTTTAATTAACGTGATGCATTCCAAAGTTAAGACACTATTAAATAAGCATGTTAACGTTGATTGTCTTTTATTTATTTTCTCCTCTTTCAAGAATATCCTACAACCTTAAAACAGTGAAGCATATTTTTTTACAATGTTGAATTATATAAGTCTAGCCGCAGAAATGTTAAGGTCTAATATTCAGGTGTATCACGAGAACCTCTATCTAAAGGGAACATGTCTATGTTTAAAGTAGTTTACATGTATTGTGTCTCGTAGCTAGTAGCAAATTAGATAGCTCTGTTTCGCTTTGTACATATAAGAGGCCCTTTCAGGAATGCTGCTAAAATATAGATTTTCCTGCCGATTCCGGAAAATCCTGTACTCTTATCTAAGATACTAAGTTCAGTATACATACATACATAATTGGAGTTAATTTAATATGTGACTACAATTTTATTGTTATCTATATGATCCAGTAGGACAAATAACTAAAATGCTAAAATCTGATTGATTAAAATTGTTTAATGCAATGACTGCCTTATATTTCAAATGCTGGAAAATGATTGGGTCCAGTCATGTAAATAAACTATATTTATATGTAAAAATTTATAAGTGGAAAAATTGTTCCAGTAGGTGCAATGGTGGATTTCAATTGATTTGCACTGGTTAGTGCAAATCGGTTGCTGAAATCACAGACGTTTGCAGAATCAGTTCTTGGATTATTGTTAAATTAAAGATTTTTAAAGATATTGTAAGAAAGTAAATCTCCCGCTCCAGCGGCAGGCTTGGAGGGGACACGCGGAACCGTCAGCGGACGGCCGCGACGGACACTTGAAATTCGGCAGGCCATAGGTACAGTCTAGGTTTATAAGAGAAAATACATTGCTTAGAATTTACGTATTTATATTGACGCCTGCCCTCTTCCTGAAAACCCAACTTAACAGATATATTATAGATGTCTCATAGAGACGAAATGATATTTTTTATGGGAAAGTAGGTATTGAAGTCTTTGGGTGTTCATAGGGCTTATGACCTACCGTACGGTTGACTAAAGTGATCTCTTTACACGACAGGTGTTCAGGTTACCCTATGAACACCCAAAGACCTCCATACCTACTTTCCCAATCGGGTCGCAATTCTAGGATTGGTCTGCGATAAGCACTCATTTTCTCCATTCTTCTCTGTCACTCTGCCAGCCTCTTCATTTCTTGGTAAGTATTACAGCGCACATCTCCGATAATCTGGTGTACGTAGCTTAATCTCGGGCGGCCTCTACGATTGTTGCCTTCAACATTTCCCTCGACGACGGTAAAAGCAGGCCCAGATGCTTTATATTATGGCCTATCCAAATTGCTCATTGTAGGGCGATTTTGTTCAGGAGCTGTCTCTTTTCGCCCACTCTGCTCAACACTTCGTCGTTTCGGATATGTTCTGACCAATGGATACTCGCCATGCGCCTGTAGCACCACATCTTAAAGGCCGCTAGCCTCCCGGACATGCTCTGGCCGATGGTCCATGTTTTGCTGCCATACATCAGCACACTCCATTGTGATAGTATGAGGGAGAATATAGTAAGTATAGATAAAATGTGGGGTATAAAAACAAAGGCAGCAATATCCAAAATAATTTGAACACAGTCATTGAGGATTATTAATTTAGAATGTACTGAATTCGAGATTTTACAGAAAATACAGCCTATATATACATTTATAGAAAACATGATTTTGGAAATAAATGGAGATAAATAAAATGGAGGTAAATAAAATCTATAATTCAGTATAATGTAAATAAGTGGTCCTCGGTGACTGCATTCAAAACATATTTTTTGGATATTGTTGCCTTTGCTTCTATACCCTACATATTGAAGAACACCTCTACCTACTCCTACTGCAGTGATAGTATGTGTCATTCTTAGAGAATATTCAAAAACATTTTATTGTTAGCTGTTTGCATTTTGTACTCTAGGAATCTGCATGATCGAAATTCATATATGATTATCCTCCAGTGCACAGAAAGAGTGATACATATACCTATCCTTTTCATATGTTTATTGAATATTGCTCAGCTATCAAGTGGTAAGCCAATTTCATGTTTGTCATTTTTTAAGGATTGTAGATAATTAATTAAGATATGTATTTTTCTTTACAACACTTCCAAATATCATCTGTCAGATTGGATAATTAAGAGGCAGGGAAGCAAAAATGTGAATAGGTAAATAAAATTGTTTAATATTAAATTTTAATTTTTTATTTAATTTCACCAAACATTCATATCCCATACATACAATGAATGGTTATGATGCGATACAATAATTATAATTATAGTATAATATGTTTGACATATTTCGTAAGGTACCTATTTAGGGTAATTTCACAAAGCGCATATTTAGGGAGACCAGAAGAAAACCAATGTTGCATAATTTAAATTTATTATGTAATCATTATGACTAGAGGCAATAAATATAACATAATATAATATATCGAATTTAACAACAGCATGTTTTAAAATACATTATATCAAAGCGATAATCTTGCGATGGAATATTTTCTTTAAAGAATTATTCCAGAAAAACAAGCATAATAAATGGCGTTATACATTTATTTAATGACCATGCACAATGTAGGAAGATTTACTTTATAACATCAATGTGAAATGAATGGTCTATTCAAACATATATTAACATTTTAAACAAATATAATTTATTATGCAAGTTTTTATATTAAAATTTTAAGTGCAACAATGAAGATAGGTTTTCTTTTATCATTTCTTCTTAATTTGTTATAGAGTTTTATTTGTTGTAACAAAATATCATAAGGATTTGTTGAACCGACTCATATTGTGTTGCGATGAATATGTACATTTTTATCAATGGCTTTATTTAAAACTATTTGAGCGGTTTTTAATAAGGAAGGAATCTTAATTATGTGAGGCTTTGGCGCGATTTTCAGATATATTTGTATCAATCCAAGCTTCTGTTAAAAGCTGTTGGCTGTAGTCGAGTGAATAGAAGCATGGAAAGAAGAAGCCCACATTAAAAATGTATGTATTCATTCAACAACAATTAAATATGGATCACTTAATAACCTGCGGATTTGGAAATTATATGTAAATTATTAGTAAACGCTTAATACAAAATTAACCGATAAACTCAATTAAAAACAAGTCTTATATTACAAATTTGTATCCATGCAAAATGGTTAAAGTTACTAACTACTTTACAATGTTTTCTATTCAAAACACATTGCCTAAAACATCATGTGCTCCGTCAATACAAATCTTTAACATTCCTACAGGTATAATACTTTCAGATGTTAATCAACCCGCATTATATATTTTAGTTTATTCCCAATATCCTTCAAGGCAATTCAATGTATAGCACCGTACTTAATATAACTCTATACTTTCCATTCTTTCTTCTTTTATATTAATATTAAAACATACAGGATACTTTTTTGACGTCTTTCTATCTTTCCTTCCTCTATCATAGGTAACGTATTAAAAGCTCTGATAATACCGGGGATGCAGTCTATAAGATCACTATAGATAAGTAAAAATAAATAAAATCTCGTATTAAATTAAAATTCTCTTTTCGCTCTCGTCAAATAAACATTTTAAAAGACTTTTACATCGAAACAAAGTTTTTATAAATGTACTTACATAGGATATAAGCATTTCAACTATCACAAATCCATTAAACCACTCCGAAACTAGTCAATCAAATACCCACAAGTTCATAAAATATCTTCCTTTACATGGTAAGGAATTAACAACCATTAAAAATGATTGTCAACATGCCAGCAACCAGTACTCGCTTATTGCTAAATCTGTCATTCATTGCTATGAATTTTAGGAACAAAATCATTATCTGTATTAATTCCTTGTCACTGATTAGGTACACACTGGTGAAGAATGCTAGATATTGAACAATTTGACAATCATTTTTAAATTGCATGTACAAAACGAGATATGTCAATAAATGAAACTTGGGTTAGCTGATTCACTGTCAACCACTCACATCACCATCTTCAGACTATAACGCGCGCATGATTTTCTTAATTCCCACAAAAGCTCACCCCGCAGAAGCCTTCTTGGTGAATTTACCTGAATAAATAAAATCCATTTCACTCTTCATATCTCAGCACACAATAATTTCTACCCGTCATTGGAAAGTTTTGGACCATAAATTTTTGAATCTGTACCGAGGCAAAATATCGAATTCAATCACGAGCACCATTGCGACGGTGTGATAAAGAAAAGTATATCGTAACCGATTAGGATTCACACATTATTCTAGATATTGATTGACACATATATTTCTGTACTTTAAAGAAGAAACTTTATCTGCAATACTAAAGGTCAGAAAATTGTGATCATGTTATTAAAATAACGCTCCGCAGCTCATAAATAAATCATGTCCCTTTGAAAATTAAGTCAATCTATTTTCAATCTTAAATTTCAGAATTTATCAATAAATTGATTAAATAGCTTAAGGTGAAATTAACAATCACACTATTTTTAGAATTAGAGATGATTAGGAAAAAACAGCAATAACGCATTCATTGCTGATTGGACAATGTTCCAAAAAAAACTATGCTTTTGATAAATACATTTTTAAATTAATATTTTGAGATATTCTCAAAAATAAAAGGAAATTTCGACTAAAAATCATTGTTTTATAAAATTGTATTCATATTAGGGTGGCACTAAAATAATGATACTTCCTAGAAAAATAAAGGAAAGCCTGATTACTTAGAAAAGCTACCAAAAAGCTCGTAGTTCTTGTGCTAAAATGGCCATGCCTTTGATACATTCATTTTCTGACTATGTAAATTAAAAAAAGTTATTTACTATTTGTATTATGTATATATTTAATAATATAAATAGTAATATACATATTCTACAACTTCAAAAAATATGACGCGAGTTAAAAATCGGATCCAGAAACAAATGAAAGATTTACAACATAACAATAACAAGACAGCGTCAACGTAATCCATTGAGCAAGTTATGATTAGAAATGTACTATTTTGTGAAAATTGTAATATATATTTTTAATGAATGTATCATTACCACTTGTGACAGGTATCTCTTAATATTAAGTAACTTGTTTTAAATTTGCTAGAGAATTCTGAAAATACTAGATGTCCTTATCAAACTCTCATACAAATATCATAGTGACTACATTCTAAGATTTAATCTCTGAGTATTTTTAAAATTCAAGATGGACATTTAACTTTGTTTTACTTATCAATAAACCACTTTTCCTGTTGAATCGGTACGTCTGTCCCACCAGCCGTCTTGTCACCCAATGGTAATAATTATTGTTATCAGTATTTTGTGTGAATTAATTCATTATACATTTGGCATTTTCACACATGTAACGTTATACAATGGTGTAACCGTACACTTGTACCTTTCCAACAATCTAAAGCTTTTATATATATAAAATTGGACTTGAAGAGATATTTTGACTGTGGCCAAGCTTATACTGACTAACGATATTTTGTAATCAAACTTCTCAATTAAAAGTCTAGTAGAAATCACTGAAATACGTTTTCACAGGATGGATTTTTATTATCATTTAACCTTAACATTGACAAATCTGTTTAGTGACTTTGTAAATATCAGTATAAAATAATAATCTTTTTAAATCTGTTTCAAAATTTCATTTTTTTCAATCAGACGTGACTTAAAACATTTTTGTCTATGTACAAGGACTGATGAATGCAGTGTTAAGTATCATATATCAAGCTATGGAAGATAATCAACCCTTTAGGCGATTGCAACTGTTAGCTAGGATAGTTGCGATGGCCGCAAATGAATCATTGCAATGACAATGTTTCAGCATTGTCTATTATATTGATTGAAGTTACGAGGAAGCGAGATGAACTAATACGCTGAAGGAGAAAGTAATATCCGAGTATCGTAACTTATCATCTTTAAAATAAAGATTTCTCATTTAGTGTTCTGACCCCTTTTGCAGCATGAGATTTATCACTCCTTGGTTTTGAGTGATTTAAGCGTTGCGAAGCAAAAGTTTTTCTTTTCTTTATCATTTTCCCACCAACACCAAATAACTTTTGATTTTTATTTTTGTCACATATCAAGTCGCAATTTGCATTATTGCAGCAAATATTTTGTGATAAGGTACATTCATAGAACAAATAAATTTTGTAGGAGAATTTGTGCTCATAATTAAAATGTTTGTATTTAAAATGTGCATCAGAATTGAATTGAATTAATTAAAGATCCGAAATTACACCTGTAAATTTATAAAAAGCCAGAAATTATCTAGCTCTGAAATGAAAGAAATTTTCTCCTACAAAATGAATTTGTGACTGATTATCATATTATATGATCATGCAGATCGTTCTACACTGAGGAAACATTACTTTTACACTTTTGGTGCTTTAATTATGTTAATAGTCTCTCATGTGTTATTTATGAAGATTACTTTGATAATAATGTAGATACATCTTACTTATTTTCACTTTTATATTGTTTGTGGAAGTAAATTAGTTCCATTTATTTATCAAAGGTAAACTTTTCAACACTGTTCACTTTTTTCAACTGGAAAACTTCAACAAATTGTCTTTTATTACACATAATCATTATTGGCTGTTGTTTAGATAGCTATCTCACCATAAAATACATTTGACTTTAGGACACGGACCGTGTAACCGAATGAATCAGTAAAAACTTTGTGGGAACACTTGTTTTTTTATTTTGATTAATTAAGATAAATCGCTGACAGAAGGGGCCGATTACAAAGAAATATTTGTACATCATCGGCTTATTAGGAATTTAATAATTTTGGAGGTTTGTAGACTTCCAAATAAACGGCTGCCACAGTTAAGAATTTTTCGACGAGATTGACAGTGATTTAGAAATCTAAGTGCACTTTCTGATTATGCCTTTATAGAAACTGATTTCTGTAATCCCAATGGTCTGGACAACTTTTAACAGGAATTATTTAAATATTTTATTAAAATCATTCATCCCCAGTTTATGAGTCACGTACTTTTATTTTTCTTATATATTTATGCTTCGAAATACATTTTTCTTAAGAGACTCATAGACTAAGAAAATTTTCTAATATTTTAAGCATAATACGAGGTAGTGAAAGTTGTCCAAATAACATATTACCCTTAAGTCAGAAATATTGCGTCGGTTCCGTTCTCCAGTCATACATATTGAAACACGGCCTACTTAGGCAGTGTTTCTTTTTCTGATGAGAAAGCTACAAACAACCCTGAAACCTAGAACTCTAAGCGATATGCTGAACATGAAGTCTCGTGGTCCTGAAGGTTTATTGTGCAACGGGAGGCTGACGGCGAGAGATCTATCTTGTACTTCTCAAGCAGTTCCTCGTTCTCCGTCACCCAGTAGCCGAGCACATCTGTGTCATATGTGGGGATGATTGTCACTTCTGAAATTTAACAAATAATAGGTATTAATGTTTTTCATTCCTTACTTATTCACTAATTAATATAACTTCAGTAAGATTTTATAGTGAAACAGTATTTTGATGAAGATGTTGAATCGTTAAATGTCAATATTCTTATTCACGATTATATAATCCTGCACCAGTCCAGATGTTTCGTTATCTCTTTATTATAATTTACATCCTAAGTTTTTTATGTCAAAAATGCATTATGGAGTCATTGCCAGCAAGAAAAAATGCCAAAGTAATGTGTCTATGGAATCTATTTGCATATGATGGGTATAAAAGCAAAGGTAGCAAAATTCAAATGGAAATAAAAAATGTTTGGAATACAGTCATATAATAATTTAGAATGTACTGAATTCGATATATAGGAAATATAGTTCTATCCCTTCTCACTATTAAAAGCAAAGACAGCAATATCCACTTCAACCAATCAACCCCCAAGGATGTGTCTGTCACAAGACAAAATGGCCGCTTCATGCAAAAGTGAGAGTTGATGTCGACTTTAGATCTAAACATCGTACCAAAGAAAGCAATATCCAATTATGTAAACAGCAAAAGCAGCGATATCCACTATTTGGTAACAAACACAACAATGTACATATTTAAAAGTAAAATATTTATTTATACACACATATATAAACAGAAGGAAAACTGAGGTGGCAATTATTTTTAAACACATATTTCCAATAATATGTAAGTTTCATAGAAAAATTTCTTTAAGCAGTGACAGGTTTTTTATATTTATCTCAGAAAAACCTAAGTGGGATATTGCTGCCTTTGCTTTTAAACCCCTCGTAAAAAGTGAATATATCGAAGGTCGAATAATCTGCAAAAATTCGATTTTTGTTTTACTATCTTTAACTATCATATTTAGGTACTCTATATTTTTGGGTAATGTTTATTTTTAATTTAAAATTTCTTTTTTGATGCGAAAATTCAACTTCTTTTTTAAATCGTCTGAAAATATTGAGTAAATTAGGTAGTTTAAGATAGTAAAAATTTTTTGCAGATTCGACAGTATGTATACATAGGTACTTAGAATCCCGAGCGGGATTGCCCTTTCGGGATCCCTCGAGATTAGAATTTCCAATCCCGCTGGATCCCTAGGGATTGGGATACTGAATACTTTTGTGTTTTTTTTGTTTATAGAGCTGAATAGCAATTAACAATAAAGCCTTGCATTTTTATATCAGCAATTTTAATAAAATGTCATTATTAATCATCGCATTAAAGTTTTTGTAGGCATTTTTCCAAGCATGAATTAGTCAATGTAGTAAGAGTTGATAGTAGTTTTTATTACTATGTTAGGTTAGGTTAGGTTATAGCAAATATTATTCAAAGCTATTTTTATTATTTGTATGTGACATGAACAAGTACTTACTAATAGCTCTATAGACAAACACAATTAAACATACAAAACATAAAAAATTCTGATAAGTCCCGATAATCCCGATAATCTTGTCCGATTTTTCGGTTCGGAATTGGTCTCGTAAAATGCCTCAAAATCTTGCGGGATCTGGATTGCATTCCCTAGTAGGGACCGTCGATATCAAACACTGTTTGCAAAGTGGTTTTTCACTAGGTTTTTTTTTTATATAACTTATAATGTATTTAATTTGAATACATAATTCATAAACATAAAACCTGGCCTAAATGATTTTAGGAAATATGTTCATTTAAATGTTATTTTATGCATTTTATAATTATATCTTATAATGTTTATAGTCATGATTATAAAAATATATGTCAGAAGGATATGCTTTATGGAGGATTGATTGTAAACTGAAACAATGATATCATTTGCTGTAACAAGTAACAACTTAGAGCTGTAAAGTTAGTCCCTATTATTATCTTAGATATGTAGTTCTTCCTAACCCTGTTATGAGCATTTAATATCCTGGGTGGATGTTGTAGAAAATGACATAATCCTTACATTTCAAACTACTAGCTGAATGCTAAAGGTGATACACTTATAAGAAATACAATGTAATGATAAACTCACCTAAGTCTTTATCTTCCCACGTTTGCTTTGCTTCCAGTAATGCATTGTAAATTTCTTTTGAAGGTTCTGTGCCAGAAAATACATAATAGCGAGCGCGTATTCTTTGGAAGAATTCCACTGCAGAGTAGTAAGAGTTTCCATGATGGGGAACATATGTCAAATCCATGTAAATCGGTACAATTTTTTTTTTATTTTTTGGTGATTCTACTTTCCGACTTTCTTTTGATTTTTCTTGGTTGATTTTGTTTTTGTTTGTTACCGAAACTGAAGGAGTTTTCTTTTCTTTTTTTGGTGTCGTTTTAGTAGAATCGTTCCCGGTAGACGGTGGACCTGGTGGAGCTGGACTTGGAAGGCCCAAAGGTTTCCCCCAGTCCTCTATTGGATCCTTAGAGACATCAGATACCTTTTCCTTGGAATCTTCTTTTTTTTCTTTACCATCTTTTAATATTTTAGTTGACATTTTGATCGATGAGATCGATGAAGAAGATGAGGATGATTGTGATTCAGTAAGTGTTTCGTGAGTAGAATCTTTTGAAGAAATTATCCGTAATCCTATTTCTGGTGTGTGTTCTTTTCCATTAGTTTGTTCTGAAGTTGGATACTGATATTTTGAGGTTATTGATGATATAAGATCGGCTCCTCGAACTTGACGATGTTCTTCTAAGGCTTTTTCAAAATCTAAATCAGCATCTTCTAAAAATGCGGTGTCAGTATCATGTCTTATTGTTCTTTTACTAACACTTTCACTAGACATCTTTTTAGTTTGTTGAGTATATTTTGAACTTGTACTTTCTTCTGTTTCAGCATAAGATAGTGGGGGGTCTTCATCATCAGGTAAAGCTCCATAAACCGATGTACTCATTGGATCCAAGTTCAATTTGTGTTTTAATAAATATCCCTTTTCATGCATTATTGACCCACTGCTTTCTTCAGATAAAAGTTTGGATCTTTTTTCGAAAGTTTCACTGCTACTTGAGCTCTTTTCTTCCAGTGGTGATTCTTTTGCTAAGGTTAACTCAGCTTTGGGGCTCACAGTAGGAGGACTATCATCTTTGTCAATAGTCTCAATAAATTCTTCACTAAATTCAGAGATTGTTGTTTTAGTGGATCTCGTGGTTTTCGTATAACCATCTTTACTTTTACTTACCGTTGTGGTTTCAACAGTAACCTTCATTTTCTCAGGTGATATAACTTCGCGAGTTGTAACAACAGTAATTGTCTGCACTACTTCATTGCCATTTTCCTTAACAATATTGGTGTATACTTCAGTTTCAGTTTTTTTATCACCGACGGGTGATCTGACCGCTTTCGGCTTTGCTTCTGATTCTGAAGGACTCTTTTCAGGGGGAGAATCTTTGGTACTTTCTTTCAAAACACTATCTGGCTTATCTATTTTATCCTGTATTGAAACATCTAATGGTAAACTTGGTTCAAGATACGTTATTTGAGTTTTAACATCTTTGAAAGTTTCAGTAGATCCATTGGCTAATTCATTAGTGGTAATAGTCTCAATAACAGTCTTCATTATATTTTGCGATTCATAATTCATTTCTTCTTTAGTGGTAATTGTTGTGATGTTTTGTTTAATTTTTTCCCCATTTTGGACAATAATTTTAGTTTGAGTATCTGATTCACGTTGGATTTTACCTGTTGATTTAAAGAATTCCAACAATTTGTTCACTTCTGGAGTTGCAGTCGTATCAGATGCTTCCCTTTGCTCAGATGGAACTTCTTTAATGGGAGATGTTTCAATGCTTTCTTCTTCAGTGTCCTCCTTAGGTTCCCCAATAACATCATCCAATGTAAATCCAGGGGGTAAGTATGTAATTTGTGTTTTGACATCTTTGATAGTTTCAACTGATCCGTCAACTGATTCATTTGTAGTAGTGGTTTCAATTACAGTTTTTATTGCTACCGTGTCTTGTGACTCGTGCATCATTTCTTCTTTTGTGGTAACTGTTGTAATTGTTTGAAGAATTTCTTCATTGCCTTGTTTAATAGTATTACTTTGGGTATCAGTCTCTGTTTTAAGTTTTCCGGTTGGTTTAAATAGTCGTAACAATTCTGTTAACTCATTAGTTGAGCTAATTTGAGATTCGGAAATAGTGATTTTAATATCTTTTGTCGTTTCCACAGCCCCATCTGGATATTCATCTACAGTTGTTGTTTCAATTGTTGTTCTAACTTTTTTAATTTTTTTGTCAGACCCACTCAAAGTATCTCGAGTTGTAACTGTCGTAATTGTTTGCTTAATTTCTTGATTGTTTTTAATAATCTTGTTAGTAACAACATCTGTTGATGTACTTGTGTCTTCTATTTCTTCATCATCCTCATCTAACTGTGATTTGTCCAAAGGAATACTAGAGGTCGGAACAAAATCAGTCAGAGTAATTTTTCTATCCTTTGTTGTCTCTACAGCACCATCGGGATATTCATCAACAGTGATTGTTTCAATAGTTGTTTTTATTTTTTCTAGTTCATTATTAATATTACAGAAGTTTTGTCGACTAGTTATAGTAGTGATTGTTCTAGTTATCTCAATACCATTTTTTTGTGTGGTTTGAGTTTCGCTTTCTGATGACGTTACGGCTTCACCTACTGGTTTTAAGTCTTTTAAAAGGTTGTCTAAGCTTCTAGAACTGGTGGATTTATATTCTGATACTGTAACCTTAATATCTTTAGTTGTTTCAACAGTACCATCAGAATATTCATTTACAGTAGTGGTCTCTATGGTAGTTCTCACCTTCTTGGCATCATTCTTGCCAGAAACAAGAATATCACGGGTGGTAACAGTTGTTATTGTTTGGTTAAAGTCTTTCCCATCTTTAACTAACCGATTAGTTGATACTTCTGTATCAACATTAGTATCTTCCACCTTGAAATCATCATCAATAATTTGTTCTTCTAAGACAGTACTTACATCAGGAGTAACATCCGATATTGAAACTTTAGTATCAATGGAAGTTTTAATTGTTCCATCCGGATATTCATCAGCAGTAATGACTTGAATAGTCGTTTTAATTTTACAAACGTCTCCATTTTCATCAATTAAATCTTCTTCAGTTGTAACAGTTGTGATTGTTCTCGCGATCTCAAAGCCATCTTTTTTAATAACATCCTTAATTTTGTCTTCTCTTTTTCGGGGTTTTCCTGTGCATTTGTACTGTGTTAATATTTCCTCTAAACTAGAAGATTGCTCCGGTACAATATCTGTAACTGTTATCTTCACATCTTTTAATTTTTCAATTGACCTATCTGGATTTTCATTTTCTGTTATTGTTTCGACTGTGGTTCGTAGTTCTTTTCTGCTTTGACCTCTATGGTAAATAATTTCTCGCCTTGTAATTGTTGTAATGGTTTGTTTAATTTCTTGATTATTTTTTAATAGAATGTTTTTAACCACGTCTGTTGATGTACTTGTGTCAATGACTTCTTCGTCATCTTCTTCCAAGTGTAATTTCTCTAAGGGACTGCTAGAAGTTGGTACAATATCAGTTATAGTAACTTTTCTATCTTTAGTTGTCTCTACAGCACCATCGGGATATTCATCAACAGTGATTGTTTCAATAGTTGTTTTTATTTTTTCTAGTTCATTATTAATATTACAGAAGTTTTGTCGACTAGTTATAGTAGTGATTGTTCTAGTTATCTCAATACCATTTTTTTGTGTGGTTTGAGTTTCGCTTTCTGATGACGTTACAGCTTCACCTACTGGTTTTAGGTCTTTTAAAATGTTTTCTAAGCTTCTAGAACTGGTGGATTTATATTCTGATACTGTAACCTTAATATCTTTAGTTGTTTCAACAGTACCATCAGAATATTCATTTACAGTAGTGGTCTCTATGGTAGTTCTCACCTTCTTGGCATCATTCTTGCCAGAGACAAGAATATCACGGGTGGTAACCGTTGTTATTGTTTGGTTAAAGTCTTTCCCATCTTTAACTAACCGATTAGTTGATACTTCTGTATCAACATTGGTATCTTCCACTTTGAAATCTTCATCAATAATTTGTTCTTCTAAGACAGCACTTGCATCAGGAGTAGCATCCGATATTGAAACTTTAGTATCAATGGAAGTTTTAATTGTTCCATCCGGATATTCATCAGCAGTAATAACTTGAATAGTCGTTTTAATTTTACAAACGTCTTTATTTTCATCAATTAGATCTTCTTCAGTTGTAATAGTAGTGATCGTTCTCGTGATCTCGAAGCCATCTTTTTTAATTACATCCTTAATTTTGTCTTCACTTTTTCGGGGTTTTCCCGTGCATTTGTACTGTGTTAATATTTCCTCTAAACTAGAAGATTGCTCCGGTACAATATCTGACACTGTTATCTTAACATCTTTTAATTTTTCAATTGACCTATCTGGATTTTCATTTTCAGTTATTGTTTCGACTGTGGTTCGTAGTTGTTTTCTGCTTTGACCTCTATGGTAAATAATTTCACGCCTTGTAATTGTTGTAATGGTTTGTTTAATTTCTTGATTATTTTTTAAAATAATGTTTTTAACCACATCTGTTGATGTACTTGTGTCAATGACTTCTTCGTCATCTTCTTCCAAATGTAATTTCTCTAAGGGACTGCTAGAAGTTGGTAAAATATCAGTTATAGTAACTTTTCTATCTTTAGTTGTCTCTACAGCACCATCGGGATATTCATCAACAGTGATTGTTTCAATTGTTGTTTTTATTTTTTCTAGTTCATTATTAATATTACAGAAGTTTTGTCGACTAGTTATAGTAGTGATTGTTCTAGTTATCTCAATACCATTTTTTTGTGTGGTTTGAGTTTCGCTTTCTGATGACGTTACAGCTTCACCTACTGGTTTTAGATCTTTTAAAATGTTGTCTAAGCTTCTAGAACTGGTAGATTTATATTCTGATACTGTAACCTTAATATCTTTAGTTGTTTCAACAGTACCATCAGAATATTCATTTACAGTAGTGGTCTCTATGGTAGTTCTCACCTTCTTGGCATCATTCTTGCTAGAGACAAGAATATCGCGGGTGGTAACAGTTGTTATTGTTTGGTTAAAGTCTTTCCCATCTTTAACTAATCGATTAGTTGATACTTCTGTATCAACATTAGTATCTTCCACCTTGAAATCATCATCAATAATTTGTTCTTCAAAGACAGTACTTACATCAGGGGCAACATCTGATATTGCCACTTTAGTATCAATGGAAGTTTTAATTGTTCCATCCGGATATTCATCAGCAGTAATAACTTGAATAGTCGTTTTAATTTTACAGATGTCTCCGTTTTCATCAATTAGATCTTCTTCAGTTGTTACAGTAGTGATTGTTCGAGTTATCTCAAAGCCATCTTTTTTAATAACATCCTTAATTTTGTCCTCAGTTTTTCGAGGTTTGCCTATTGATTTATACTGCATTAATATATCCTCTAAACTAGAAGATTGCTCCGGTACAATATCTGATACTGTTATTTTAACGTCTTTTAATTTGTCTATTGACTTATCAGGATTTTCATTTACTGTGATAGTTTCCACCGTAGTTCGCAATTGTTTTTTACTTTGACCTTTGTGAGATATAATGTCTCGTTTTGTTATAGTTGTGATGGTTTGCTTAATTTCTAGTAAATTTTGTTTAATGATATTTATTTTAACATCTGTCTCTGTTGACGAATCTTCTATTATTTCATCATCTGCGACTCCATCTGTTGTCACTTTAAAGTCATATATAGTGATATTTTTTTCTGTTTTCTTCTCAACTTTGCCATCAGGACTTTCATCTTCAGTTGTAGTTTCAATAGTTTCTCTAATTTTCCTAGGAACCAAATGTTCGTCACACATTGTTTCTTTAGTTGTGACCTTTGTGATTGTTCGTTTGATAGTATAGCATTCAACATTTATGAATTCTGTGTGTTTTTCAGTACTGCAGATCTTATCTCCGATAGATTTCAAATCTTCTAATTTTGTTGTTTCGTCGAGAAGTAATTTGTCATCTTTAATTTCGCACACATCTTCAGAACTCTTTTCTTGCATTTTATAATCGATAGATTTGTCCGTTTCAATTACAGAGGAGGAGGTAGATTTTAATGTCGACGAGCATTCTGAAATGGTTGTCTTTGTGTCTTTTGTTGTTTTCGTTGAACCATCTGAACCTTTACTGACAGTAGTTGTTTCAATGGTTGTCTTTACGCTCTGTGGAGTGCCGTCTTCCTTTGAAACTACTTCTTTCGTGGTTACAGTCGTTATAGTTTGCGTGACTACATTTTCACCTTCTTTTATAATTTTGGTTGTCGTATCTGTTTCCGTTGTAAATTTCCCTACAGAATGTTGAACTCCACTAAGAATTTCCGCTTCGTTTAAATCTGAATGTTCCATTTGTCTTTTTTCCGTGAGAGTTGATATTTTTTGAGCTACAAAATCATCACCAATATTGATAGTTTTAGAAACAATGTCACCATTAAACGATTTTACAGAAATATCACCATCACCACTTATGACTTCGCAGGTTTTCATTTCAATATCTGACTTGGTTTCTAAATCTCTTTGGGTGATTTTCTTCATATCATCCTTTTGATGATCTTTTTTAATTTCTTGTTCTATGTCTTTCAGCGTTTCTTGTTGACATTTAGAATCTTCGAAAATAAATTTACTAATGGGACTTACTGGTGCCGTTGGTGGGGTAGATTCACCGCTCAGTTGCTTGTGGGCTAAGAGGGATTGCATTTCATTTTGTTTTTCTACATCAGCAATGTCAGGTGTACTTTTGCCAGAAATACTCAATTCTTCAGTGGAAACAACAATATTTTCAGCCAAGAATTCATGACTCGTCGATGACTGGTGCTGTTCTTGTGATGAAAAATAGGCTTCACTTTTTGATATTGTTTGTATTCCATCTATATTTAAATCTTTTTGAATATCTGTGGAATCAAACAACTCATCTGACTCAGTGATATGTTTAACATCTCCGTTGGCAATATGTTTCTTGCTGTCTTCGATGAAAGACTCAGTTTTACTTGATGAATATGAGTCAGTAGATAAATCTGTTGTTTTCTTGGACACAAAATCTTGAGATTTATGTACTTTCATATCAGTTTCAATAACCGTACTCGATTCTTCAAATTTCTTAGCCTCCGTAAGTCGTGTTGATTTTTTAAGCAACTCGTCTTTAGTAAATGATTGTGGAACAGTTTTTTCAGAAATTTTTTCAAAATCATCTGAATCCTTCATTTCAAATTTCAGTTTACCATCCTTATCATATCTTGATGCCATAAAATCGTCATCCTGGAGAGATAAGATAGGAGATCCATCGATCGGTGTTTGTGTTTCTGTTTCTTTTATTAATTCTTCTGAGGTTTTGATCTCTTTTTCAGTAACTTGCTTGTCTAATGCTTGCGGTTTATCAAGCTTTGAAACAGGTTTGTCATCTGTTATGGGTAGCGTTTTTGATAAAATATCTTCTTGATGTAATGACTCAGTGCTTTCCTTTGATACTTGAATAGTAGATTTTTTTTCATCTACATCAAGGGAGATCACGCTACTATGTTCAGATTTTGATATCCGAGTTTCATCTTCCGTCCCAAGTGATTCACAACTGGTTGACTCGTCGATTTCTCGTTTTAGGCGGCGAGGAGAAATTTTTTCATCTTCAAGAGAAGGTGATGTAATAGGAGACATCTTTGTTTCAGGCAACAGTTCTTTACTATCAATATCATAACTTTTAACAGATGACTTAAGAAGGAGTACATCACTGATGTCTTTAAGATCTACAGTTTGCTGTATTGAACTTGAATCAGTGAGAGATTTTTTTGTTTCTCTTTTTTCAGATGATTTAGTGGTCGAAATATCTGAACTCTTTAAATCAGTTTCATCAAGTTCTGTGAGTGACTCAGCTTTAGAAATATGTGCATGTTCCAGAATTTCTACAGATTCTCCCGAAGGAATCATCTTTTCACTACTAGGCGTGGTAGGTTTTATTTCAGAAACTACACAAGTTTCATCTGTATCTTTAATTTGTAATGATGACTGAGACTTTTCTGTTACTTCAGAAATTGACAATTCATCGTCACTTTCCGTTAAATCTCTCTTTATCAATGACTTATCGCTTGTTTTTCTTGCACTGTCAGTTGAAAGTTTTGAAACTGATAAAGTTTTATCTTTATCAATCAAGTCCGTTACAGACGAGAGATCTGTTGTTTCTTTAAATACTCGTGCATCTATTTCCGATGATTCTAATGTTTGATCATCAATTGAGGGATGAATAATACCATTCTCCTTTGGCTCTAGAATTTTAGAATCTGTAATTAGAAGAGGCGATGGACTTTTTTGTGAAATCATGACATCTTTGTCGGAAACTGAAGATTTGTCTTTTGAAACGATAATTTTTTCAGATACCTCTTCCATTTGAATGAATTTTGATGATTCAACAGGCTTATCTGGTAACGATGTTTTCTCAGATGTTGAAACTTTGTCAAATTTATCAAGTTCAGAGGACACTTTGTCCGTTACTAGGAGCGATAATTTGACTTCTTCAGGCTGTTCAAAAGTCTTTATTAACACTGGTGATATATCAGCTTTCGCTTCTTCAACAATTTTTTCAGGTACAGAAGATGTCTCCCTAAGAGAGAGATCCACGACTTGGACGGGTGAAGATCTTTTTTCAGTTTCATCAGTTTTTTCTGATAGTGGTGATTTCTCAATGACTTTTTCACTATCCTTTGAACGATCAGAAAGTTTCGCAGCATCAATTTTTGTGTCTATTGACAAGTCAGGAGAAATTCTTAGTTCTGATGGTATTTTTCCATCAACAATCACTTGAGGTTCAGAAGACTTGTATTCTATTTCTGAGATTGGTGTTTTTATTTCTTCAGACAATTCTTCTGATTTTTCTGAATCAGGCGATTCTACTGGTTTGACCTCATCAGCAATTTTTTTATGTTCAGGAGATTTCCTATCACTGGTTGTTCTCATTTCTTCAGATAGTTCAGCAGCTATTTCTGAAACTGATACTTCTGTTCTTTTTTCTGTTTCTGTTACTGTGGACTCAGAAGATATTTTATCTTTAGTTAATAAAGGTAACTTAATACCTTCAGGTAGTGCGGTAGCTTTTTCTGAGAGTAGCAATTCTTCAGATTTTGAAACAATTTTAGATATTTTGGACTCAGTAGATATCCCCTCAGCAATTGTGAGGGTTTCTTTAAATTCTTTGTGTAATTCGGCAGCTTCTTCTAACAGAATCAATTTTTCAGATGATGTTTTTTCAGAAACACTCTGGAATACAGGAGATATTTTAAGTTGTTCGGTATGTGATGTTTCTTCAGCTTTTACCACCTCAGGAATTTCTTTATGTTCTGGAGAGGCTTTCTCTTCTACCGACAAAGGTGACAATTTTTGATCGGTCTTTTCTATTTCTTTATGTGATGGTTCTTCCAATTTTTTAAGATCATCAGTTTCCATTTCTTCAGATGGTTTTTGTAATAGTGGTGACTTGTCTTCAGATGCTCGTTTTTCGTCAATTTCAAGAGCCTTAGGATGAGGTGCATCCTCTTCTTTTATAAATTCAGGTGATGTCGGTTTTTCAGTTGATTTGGGCGAAACGCTTAATTCAGTTGAGACTATACGAACATCAATTTTCACGGGCTCGGGAGATTTTTTATCGATTTCTGTTAACAGTGATTTTATTGTTTTAGATGGTTCTTCGGAAATTACGACAACTTTTTCTGCATGTGGCAATACTTCCAGTTTGGTCATCTTCGGAATTTCTTTATGTCCTGGAGACACTTTCTCTTCTGCTGTGATAGGTGATAACCTTTTTTCAACCTTCTCTTCATCCTTTTGTGACGGTTCTTCAGGTTTTTTATCGTCAATGGTGGGTTTCTTCTCAGGGGACAGCGTTTTCGCAATTTCAATGGGCGATTTCCTACCGACATCATCTTCAATGTCTTTTTGTGAAACTGGTGATTTTTCTTCAGGTGTTCTTTCTGCGTCAATCTTACGTTCTTCTGGGTGGATTTTATCATCATCTTCCTTTATTTCAGGGGATTTGGCTTTCTCAATTAATTCTGGAGAAATTTTCAATTCAGATGGAGTAGAATGTTTAACATCGATTTCTTTGATTGGTGATTTTACTTCTTTTGATGATTCCTCTGAAACGATCTCTTTTTCTTCATGTGGGATTGCCTCTGGTTTTGTCACACCAGCAATTTGCTTATCTTCTGGAGACGCTTTCTCTTCTGCTGTGATAGGTGATAATCTTTTTTCAACCTTCTCTTCATCCTTTTGTGACGGTTCTTCAGGTTTTTTATCGTCAATGGTTGGTTTCTTCTCAGGGGACAGCGTTTTCGCAATTTCAATGGGCGATTTCCTACCGACATCATCTTCAATGTCTTTTTGTGAAACTGGTGATTTTTCTTCAGGTGTTCTTTCTGCGTCAATCTTACGTTCTTCTGGGTGGATTTTATCATCATCTTCCTTTATTTCAGGGGATTTGGCTTTCTCAATTAATTCTGGAGAAATTTTCAATTCAGATGGAGTAGCATGTTTAACATCGATTTCTTTGATTGGTGATTTTACTTCTTTTGATGATTCCTCTGAAACGATCTCTTTTTCTTCACGTGAAATTTCCTCTAGTTTTGTCACTCCAGCAATTTGCTTATCTTCTGGAGACGCTTTCTCGTCTGCTGTGATAGGTGATAATCTTTTTTCAACCTTCTCTTCATCCTTTTGTGACGGTTCTTCAGGTTTTTTATCGTCAATTGTGGGTTTCTTCTCAGGGGACAGCGTTTTCGCAATTTCAATGGGCGATTTCCTACCGATATCATCTTCAATGTCTTTTTGTGAAACTGGTGATTTTTCTTCAGGTGATCTTTCTGCGTCAATCTTATGTTCTTCTGGGTGGATTTTATCATCATCTTCCTTTATTTCAGGGGATTTGGCTTTCTCAATTAATTCTGGAGAAATTTTCAATTCAGATGGAGTAGCATGTTTAACATCGATTTCTTTGATTGGTGATTTTACTTCTTTCGATGATTCCTCTGAAACGATCTCTTTTTCTTCACGTGAAATTTCCTCTAGTTTTGTCACTCCAGCAATTTGCTTATCTTCTGGAGGCGCTTTCTCTTCTGCTGTGATAGGTGATAATCTTTTTTCAACCTTCTCTTCATCCTTTTGTGACGGTTCTTCAGGTTTTTTATCGACAATGGTGGGTTTCTTCTCAGGGGACAGCGTTTTCGCAATTTCAATGGGCGATTTCCTACCGACAACATCTTCAATGTCTTTTTGTGAAACTGGTGATTTTTCTTCAGGTGATCTTTCTGCGTCAATCTTATGTTCTTCTGGGTGGATTTTATCATCATCTTCCTTTATTTCGGGAGATTTGGATTTCTCAATTAATTCTGGAGATATTTTCAATTCAGATGGAGTAGCATCTTTAACATCGATTTCTTTGCTTGGTGATTTTACTTCTTTCGATGATTCCTCAGAAATATCTTTTTCTCCAAGTGGCATTGCCTCTGGTTTTGTCACAACAGCAATTTGTTTATCTTCTGGAGACGCTTTCTCTTCTGCTGTGATAGGTGATAATCTTTTTTCAACCTTCCCTTCATCCTTTTGTGACGGTTCTTCAGGTTTTTTATCGTCAATGGAGTGTTTCGTTTCAGGAGACAGCGTATCCGCGATTTCAATGGGTGATTTCCTACTAACACCATCTTCAATGTCTTTTTGTGAAATTGGTGATTTTTCTACGGGTGTTTCTTCTGCGTCAATTTTATGTTCTTCTGGGTGGATTTTATCATCATCTTCCTTTATTTCAGGAGATTTAGCTTTCTCAATAAATGCTGGAGAAATTTTCAATTCAGATGGAATAGCGTGCTTAACATCGATATCTTTGATTGGTGATTTTATTTCTTCCGTTAGTTCCTCTGAAACGATCACTTTTTCTTCATGTGGCATTGCCTCTGGTTTTGTCACACCAGCAATTTGCTTATCTTCTGGAAACGCTTTCTCTTCTGCTGTTATAGGTGACAATCTTTTTTCAACCTTCTCTTCATCCTTTTGTGACGGTTCTTCAGGTTTTTTATCGTCGATTGTGGGTTTCTTCTCAGGGGACAGCGTTTTCGCAATTTCAATGGGCGATTTCCTACCGACATCATCTTCAATGTCTTTTTGTGAAACTGGTGATTTTTCTTCAGGTGTTCCTTCTGCGTCAATCCTATATTCTTCTGGGTGAATTTTATCATAATCTTCCTTTATTTCAGGAGATTTGGCTTTCTCAATTAATTCTGGAGAAATTTTCAATTCAGATGGAGTAACATTTTTATCATCAATTTCTTTAATTGGTGATTTTACTTCTTTTGTTAGTTCCTCAGAAACGATCTCTTTTTCTTCATGTGGCATTGCCTCTAGTTTTGTCACACCAGCAATTTCCTTATCTTCTGGAGATGCTTTCTCTTCCGCTGCGATAGGAGATAATCTTTTTTCAACCTTCTCTTCATCCTTTTGTGACGGTTCTTCAGGTTCTATATCGTCAATGGTGGGTTTCTTCTCAGGGGATGGCGTTTTCGCAATTTCAAGGGGCGATTTCTTACCGATATCATCTTCAATGTCTTTTTGTGAAACTGGTGATTTTTCTTCAGGTGTTCTTTCTGCTTCAATCTTATGTTCTTCTGGGTGGATTTTATCATCATCTTCCTTTATTTCAGGAGATTTGGCTTTCTCAATTAATTCTGGAGAAATTTTCAATTCAGATGGAGTAACATGTTTTTCTACGATTTCTTTGATTGGTGATTTAACTTCTTTCATTAATTCCTCTGAAACGATATCTTTTTCTTCATGTGGCATTGCCTCTGGTTTTGTCACACCAACAATTTGCTCATCTTCCGGAGACGCTTTCTCTTCTGCTGCGATAGGTGATAATCTTTTTTCAACCTTCTCTTCATCCTTTTGTGACGGTTCTTCAGGTTTTTGATCGTCAATAGTGGGTTTCTTCTCAGGGGACAGCGTTTTCATAATTTCAAGGGGCGATTTCCTACCGACATCATCTTCAATGTCTTTTTGTGAAACTGGTGATTTTTCTTCAGGTGTTCTTTCTGCGTCAATCTTATGTTTTTCTGGGTGGATTTTATCATCATCTTCCTTTATTTCAGGAGATTTGGCTTTCTCAATTAATTCTGGAGAAATTTTCAATTCAGATGGAGTAACATGTTTTTCATCGATTTCTTTAATTGGTGATTTAACTTCTTTCATTAGTTCCTCTGAAACGATCTCTTTTTCTTCATGTGGCATTGCCTCTGGTTTTGTCACACCAACAATTTGCTCATCTTCTGGAGACGCTTTCTCTTCTGCTGCGATAGGTGATAATCTTTTTTCAACCTTTTCTTCATCCTTTCGTGACGGTTCTTCAGGTTTTTTATCGTCAATGGTTGGTTTCTTCTCAGGGGACAGCGTTTTCGCAATTTCAATGGCGATTTCCTACCGACATCATCGTCAATGTCTTTTTGTGAAACTGGTGATTTTTCTTCAGGTGTTCTTTCTGCGTCAATCTTATGTTCTTCTGGGTGGATTTTATCATCTTCTTCCTTTATTTCCGGAGATTTGGCTTTCTCAATTAATTCTGGAGAAATTTTCAATTCAGATGGAGTAACATGTTTTTCATCGATTTCTTTGATTGGTGATTTAACTTCTTTCATTAGTTCCTCTGAAACGATCTCTTTTTCTTCATGTGGTATTGCCTCTGGTTTTGTCACACCAGCAATTTGCTTATCTTCCGGAGACGCTTTCTCTTCTGCTGCGATAGGTGATAATCTTTTTTCAACCTTTTCTTCATCCTGTTGTGACGGTTCTTCAGGTTTTTTATCGTCAATGGTGGGTTTCTTTTCAGGGGACAGCGTTTTCGCAATTTCAATGGGCGATTTCCTACCGACATCATCTTCAATGTCTTTTTGTGAAACTGGTGATTTTTCTTCAGGTGTTTCTTCTGCGTCAATTTTATGTTCTTCTGGTTGGATTTTTTCATCATCTTCCCTTATTTCAGGAGATTTGGCTTTCTCAAATAATTCTGGAGAAATTTTCAATTCAGATAGAGTAACATGTTTTTCATCGATTTCTTTGATTGGTGATTTAACTTCTTTCATTAGTTCCTCTGAAACGATCTCTTTTTCTTCATGTGGCATTGCCTCTGGTTTTTTCACACCAGCAATTTGCTTATCTTCTGGAGACGCTTTCTCTTCTGCTGCGATAGGTGATAATCTTTTTTCAACCTTCTCTTCATCCTTTCGTGACGGTTCTTCAGGTTTTTTTTCGTCAATGGTTGGTTTCTTCTCAGGGGACAGCGTTTTCGCAATTTCAATGGGCGATTTCCTACCGACATCATCTTCAATGTCTTTTTGTGAAACTGGTGATTTTTCTTCAGATGTTCTTTCTGCGTCAATCTTATGTTCTTCTGGGTGGATTTTTTCATCATCTTCCTTTATTTCAGGAGATTTGACTTTCTCAATTAATTCTGGAGAAATTTTCAATTCAGATGGAGTAACATGTTTTTCATCGATTTCTTTGATTGGTGATTTAACTTCTTTCATTAGTTCCTCTGAAACGATCTCTATTTCTTCATGTGGCATTGCGTCTGGTTTTTTTGTCACACCAGCAATTTGCTTATCTTCTGGAGACGCTTTCTCTTCTGCTGCGATAGGTGATAATCTTTTTTCAACCTTCTCTTCGTCCTTTTGTGACGGCTCTTCAGGTTTTTTATCCTCAATGGTGGGTTTCGTTTCTGGGGATAGCGTATCCGCGATTTCAATGGGTGATTTCCTACCAACACGTTCTTCAATTTCTTTTTGTGAAACTGGTGATTTTTCTTCAGGTGTTCTTTCTGCCTCAATCTTATGTTCTTCTTGGTGGATTTTATCATCATCTTCCTTTATTTCAGTAGATTTGGCTTTCTTAATAAATTCTGGAGAAATTTTCAATTCAGATGGAGTAGCATGCCTTACATCGATTTCTTTGATTGGCGATTTTACTTCTTTCGATGATTTCTCTGAAACGATCTCTCTTTCTTCATGTGGAATTGCCGCTGGTTTTGTCACACCAGCAATTTGTTTATCTTCTGGAGACGCTTTCTCTTCTGCTGTGATAGGTGATAATCCTTTTTCAACTTTCTCTTCATCCTTTTGTGACGGTTCTTTAGGTTTTTTATCCTCAATGGTGGGTTTCGTTTCTGGGGATGGCGTATCCGCGATTTCAATGGGTGATTTCCTACCAACACGTTCTTCAATTTCTTTTTGTGAAATTTGTGATTTTTCTACAGCTCTTCGTTTATCGCTAATCGCTAAAACGTCTACATGCAATGTTTCGTCAACTTTTTTAATTTCATGTAATTTTGGTTTCTCAATCAGAACGGGAGGTATTCTTAATTCCGATGGGATCTCGTGGTCATCAAGTTTCACAGGTTCGGCAGATTTTTCTTCTATTTTTGTGACTGGTGGTTCTACGTCTTTAGATGTTTCTTTTGAAATTATAACGTCTTTTTCGGTATGTGGCAATATTTCCTGTTTTGCTTCCATAGGAATACTTTTATCTCGTAGAAGGGCTGTCTCTTCTACTGTGATTGGTGATAATCTATCTTCAGGTTTTTTCCCTTCATCAGTTGTTTTCATCACGACAGACAGCTTTTCATCGATTGTAAGTGGTGATTTTTTGTCGACATGATCTTCGATGACTTTTTGTAATATCGGTGACTCGTCTTTTATTGTTTGTTTTTCGTAAATTTGAAGAACCTCAGGATGTGCATCCTTTTCTTTCTCTTCCGTCTGTGGTTTTGATTTCTCAATTAATTCAGGAGAAATGCTTAATTCTGAACGGTCTATAAGTTCATCTTCTTTTATCGGCTCGGGAGATTTGCTTTTTGTTTCCGCAATAGATGTTTTAAGTTTTTCTATTGATTTGTCCATTTTGATTATTTCAATCAGTTCTTTTTCCATGTGTGCTAAGTCTTTATGTTTCGCTACCTCTAGAATTTCTATTTGTTCTGGTGAGGCTTTATCAATTGAGATTGGTGATATTTTTTCTTCAATTTTCTTAGCTACATCAGTTGATTTTATTTCGGGAGAGAGTTTTTCCACAACATGATCTTCGATGACATGTGATATTGGTGACTTATCTTCAAATATCCGTTTTTCATCAATTTCGGGATGAAGTATACCCAAATCTTTTTCTTCTATTTGTGATTTAGATTTCTCAATTGATTTGGGAGAAATGCTTAATTCAGATGGGATTGTACGATCTTCTTGTTCTTCTTCGACCTTCTCCGGCTCGGGAGATTCACTTTTTGTTTCCGTTCTATGTGGTTCAGGTTTTGCCATCGCAGGAATTTCTGTGTGTTCTGGAGAGGTTTTATCTTCGGTTAAGATTGGTGATAATTTTACTTCAGTTGTTTCTGTTTCCTTTTGTGACCGTTCATAAAGGTTTTTCTCTGCATCCATTTTTTCAAACAGCTTCTCCTCTGCTATAATTGGAGATTTTCTATCAACATGATCTTTGATGTCTTTTTCTATTAGTGGTGAGGTACCTTCAGCTGTTCCTTTTCTGTCCAATTCAGGAATCTCAGGTTGAAGTGTTTCGCTATCTTCTTTTAAATGAGGTGATTTCAATTTTTCGATGAAATCAGGAGTAATGCTTAATTCAGATGGGATTATGCCTACATCAATTTTGTCGTGCTCGGGAGATTTGCTTACTTTTTCCGTGATAGGCGTTTTTATTTCTTCAGATTCTTTCTCCAAAATAACACTTTCTTTTTCTGCATGTGGTACTTCTTTAGATTTTACCACCTCAAGAATTTTTTTATCTTCTGGAGAGGCTTTCTTTTCTACTGATATCAATGACTTGTCTTCAAGTGCTGGTTTTTCATCTTTTTCCAGAATTTTGGGATGTGGTTCACCGTGATCTTCCTCTACTTCCGGTGATTTTACTATTTCTTTTAATTCAGATAGAATTTGCTTGGCTTCTGGGGATTTTTCTTTACTCTCTGTGAAGTCCTTTTTAATATCACCTGTCAGTTCTTTAGAAATTCCAACTGTTTCCGATGTTATGTCTAAAAATGTTAATATTTCGCGTTTAACCCTAACATCTTTTTTTTCTTCAGGAGACATCTTTATTGAGACATCCTCTGAACTTAGATCATCTGATAGATCGATTTTTTTTTGTGATAGTTTTTCATGTTCCGCAATTTCATCCATTTTTTGTTCCGCTGGCGAATATCTCTCGGCGCCTATGATTGGTGATGATCTATCAACATGCTCTTTACTATCTTTCTCTGATGTTGGTGTTCTTGCCCCCACAGATCGTTTCTCATTATCTACAGGCAATATGCCATCAGTTTCTGGCGATATTTGTAGATCACTTAAATCGGGAGAAATACTTAATTTTGATGGTATTTTCATATCATAAATTTCTTTATGTTCCGTAGATATTTTGTCAGTTTCCATGACCGACGTTGTTATTCGTTTAGTTTCTGTGAGCGAAGTTCTTATATCTTCAGTTGATTTCATTTCAACAGTCTTTAGTATTACCGTTGATTCGTCAGTTTTAGTTTCTTTTTCTAATTCCTTGGGTTCAGGAGAAAGCCTCTC
This sequence comes from Agrypnia vestita, assembly GCA_016648135.1. NCBI lineage: Eukaryota > Metazoa > Arthropoda > Insecta > Trichoptera > Phryganeidae > Agrypnia > Agrypnia vestita. Next base: position 98,447 of record JADDOH010001746.1, on the reverse strand, counting down.
CATAACTCTTATTGGTGATATTCTATCTTTATGTACTTCGGTATCTTTTTCTGATGTTGGTGTTTTTTCTCCGACTAGTCGTTTTTCATCATCCTCGGGAATTGTTACATCACCCTTTTCTGTTTCGGGTGATATTTCTTGTTCACTTAAATCGGGAGAAATACTTAATTCTGATGGCGTTTTTATGTCAACAAATTCTTTATATTTAGTAGATTTTTTATCAGTTTCCGTGATCGAAGTTTTTATTTGTACGGTTTCTGCGAGCGAAGTTTTTATGTCTTCAGTCGATTTCATTTCAATTGTTTTTATTGCTATTGTCGATTCTTCAGATTTACTTTCTTTTTCTAGTTCCTTGGGTTCGGGAGAAAGCTTCTCTGTGACTTTGACTGGCGACTTTTTATCTGCATCTTTTTCTGATGTTGGTAATTTTTCTCCAAGCATTCTCTTTTTATCATCATCAGGTGACTCTATTTTAATAACGCCATCACCTGTCTTTGCATCTGTTGATATTTCACTCATGTCAGAAGAAATGCTCAATTCTGATGTTGATTTAACCTCATCAATTTCTTTAGATTCAAGAGACTTTTTATCAGTTTCTATGATCGAGGTTTTGATATGTTCAGTTTCTGTGAGCAATGTTTTTATTTCTTCCATTTCAACAGTCTTCATTGCTATTGATGATTCTTCATATTTTGTTTGCTTTTCTAATTCCTTGTGTTCAGGAGAAAGCTTTTCCGTGACTCTAGTTGGTGACATTCTATCAACATGAATTTCAGTATCTTTTTCTGATGTTGGTGTTTTTTCCCGGTGTTTCTCGCCATCCTCGGGAAGATCTTGTTGAGTTATATCTTCGCCTTTCTTAGCTTCGGGTAATTTTTGATGTTCACTCAAGTCGGGAGAAATACTTATTTCTGATAGAGTTTTGGCATCTTCAACTTCTATTGTTTCGGGAGACTTTTTAACAGTTTCAAAGAGCGACGTTTCTATTTGTTCAGTTTCTGTAAGCGAAGATTTAATTTCTTCAGAGGATTTTGTTTTGACAGTCGTTATTGATGATATTTCAGTTTTTGTTTCTATATCTATTTTTTCAGAAGATAAGAGAGACTTCTTGTCTTCAATTAATTCGATAGACTTCTCGGAAAGTATTTCTTCATGTTTTGTTTCGTCATGTAATTCCTCGACATCTGGAGAAATCTTCTTCGAGATTGGTAACGGTGACTTTGATTCTTCAGACAATTCGTCAGCCTTTTCTGTGATTGGCGATTTCTCAGATTTTTCTCTTTCATCGAATTTTTCGTGCTCGGAAGATTTTGATATTATATGTGGTGACACACTTTCTTCCGAAAGTTCTTCATCTGTTTCTGACACATGTAGTTTTTTTTCACTAACCATATCAATAAGCTCCTTTTCAATTACTTCGGTTTCAGTTAAAGTAGTTGTGGCGTCCTGGGATAATTTCGTTTGCGTTTCCTCTGGAGAAAACTGAATGCTACCTTTGGGACATATTTCTATTTCGTGTCCTCCATCTTCACTGCTAGCTGTAACAAGCATCCTTTGAACAGTCTTCGACTTCGCTAAAATTTCAGATTTTGTTTCTACTTCATAAGTCATTTTATTTTCACATGTATCGATATCTTTCTCTTCGAAAATATTTTTTTCTTGTTCTTTTTCTTTTAAAATTGGTGAAGCTAATTTTACTGAAGATGTGGGGCTCGACTTGCCAGAAAGGATGTCAGGTATGATTTCTTCCAAGCTTTTATCAGATTTTAGGACTTCTGCTACATCGGCTACTATCTTTTGTACGTCTTTTTCTGCGCGAACTGTAACATCATGGGAATCTCTCACGCTTATTTCGTGTTCAGCATACGTTTCCGTTTTAGAAATTTTAGTGTCAATACGTTTCGATGAACTGGTAAACGTTTCTTCAAGTTTACTCATTTTTTCACGAAATTCTTGGTCTTTTGAAACAATTTCTTGGCAGACTATATCACTTGTTTCTTTATCTTCTATGTCCTCTGGGATAGATGTGATTTTGTCGGGGGCAGAATGAAACTCATCAAAATGAATTTCGTCCTTAATCGGTGAGTCTACTGTGGTAATATGCGTCTCACGCAACTCTGTCGTAAATGGTTGATATTCGTAATCCCTGTAATTACTTTGTAGCTCTGCATTTAACTTTATGAATTCCTGATCGGAAAGTTCAGTATCTTTTCGGGGCATGACAAGACTTTTAGGGAAAGCTGGAGATTCTGGAGCAGACCCGGGGGTAACTGTTACAACTTCTGCGTGTGAGGCATGTTGCAACATTTGAACAACTAATTCTTCCTCTACACCTTTGTCAATATATAAATTTCCAGATCCTTCAAGATCTGGTTTTGTGGGAGGCTTGATATGTTTTAGGAAGTCAAGTTCTGGTTTTTTTCTATCGTCTTGTTTATCTGAATACTCATCTTCCTTTGTTTCTTTTGGAGATTGTTTATCTAAGTGTTTCACGCGATCTTTTACTATAAAATCGGTTGTTTTTTCTACAATTTCTTCGTGTTTTAATATCTTTTCATCTTTTTTCTTTTCGGAGTAACCATCAAATGAATCAAAATCGACTTCTTCGTGGACTGGCAAATCTGCGACTTCATCTGGAGTTTTAACAATATCTCTAATAGGTTGCGTTTCAAACTGACTGCTTCCAACCACAGACTGTGGAAAAGGTTCAAGAGTACTCGGTGGAATAATAGCAGAAGTTTCTTTTTCCATTTTTTCTTCTTTGACATGCTTCTCTTCAATAACTTTGTCTTCTTTTATTTCATCTAACGGTATTCTTTCATCTTCTGGTAACGTCGGGGCAGTTGTAGTTGCACCTGACTCTATTGTTGTAGAAAACTTTTCTTGAGATTCTTGCATTATATTTGGTTCGGTGAATACTCTTGGCTTTTCTTCTAAGTCTTCTTTGCTGTCGGAAATTTTCTTTTCACTGCTCCCATCAGCTTTTTCTTCTAAACTAGTGGACATTTCTTTAGATAATTCTCGGACATGTATTTCTTCCTTTTGTTCAATTTCTTGTAAATTTTCGGATTGTTTTTGAATAATTGATGTAGCAGATGATATAATACTTTCTACTTGTTCCTCGACTTGCTCTTTGTGTTCCGGTGATAATTTAATTTTTGTTTCATATTTGACTTCATGCATAGCTTCAGCCTTCTCTTCTAAGATATCATCTTCTTTGGTATAGAGGGCTCTTTTAGTAATTTCACTTACAATATGAATATCTTTTCCCTTCTTTTCGGATTCTTGAGAATCTCTTATATGTTTTTGTAATTCATCTTCATTTGTATGACTACTCTCAGGTTCATTCATCGAATCTTCTGTATACTGATCTACTTCTTCCTTTTCAATTATGAGATATTCTTCTTCGAATTCTCCTTCCACCGTAGTTTCAGTCTTAGCATCGTCACCCAATCTTTCAACATCTGACTCCATTGTGTATTCAACTTTCTCTTCAGCCTCACTATCTCTATTAAAAACAGCTTCTATTTCTCTGACAATTTCCTGTTCTTCGCGAAGTTCATCTAATTCCTGCTGTTTAACGTCATCAATCGACTTAGAACTATCGTCATCGATTTTTTTATCCATAAATGGCTGAATAATGCTATCTTTCTCTACAGGGCTCTCTTTTTTTACTTTTCGTTTCACTGCCTTTTCTTTTTCAGTTTTGAAAGGTTTTATAAGTCTACTAGGACTGCTGGAGGTCTTTAAACTTTTAACAGGAGATGAAATTGGCTTTGGTCTTCTGGATATCGGTTCTCTCTTTGGTTTAGTTGATTCTTTCTTTTCAGCCAGTTTAACGAGCTCAATTTTTGGTGATGCAGATTTTAATTTGGATTCCAACACTTTACGGTTGTTAGCTTCCTTAGCACTTTTCGCGGGAGTACTGCCCGGACTGATTTTTTTAATGCGGTGTGTCAACTTAGGCTTGAGAGTTTCTTTATCCTTCGCTTGTTGAGTAATGGTTTTATTATCCAAGGTTTTTTTTGGACTAGTTGGTGACGATTTGGTACTATCTATTAACTTATCAGTAGGAAGAGGGGCAGCTTTTCTTTCAGTCGATTTTGTTGTCGTTCTGGATATACTTCTCGATCTTACAGCGACAAGATTTGTATCTATTTTTGATTTGTGCTCACTTTTTTTTCGAATCTGTTTGGATTCAATTTTTTCAGCATCCTTAATTTTTAATTCGACTTGTCTAACACCCTGTTCGTCATCTTTTTTTACTACTTCAGACTTCTTTTTCTCTTTTTTATCAGTTAATATATCACTTACCTCGAGTTTTTTACTTTTCTTGTCAATAATATTTTTAGTTTCTTTGCGGCGTTTTTCCGACATCTTCTTTTCGGTAGTAATATCAGAAACGCTTTCAGTCTTCTTACTTTCAGTCTTAATTTTCTTTTCTGATACAATTTTTTGTTTACTTTGGGAGGATAAAATGGTGGCTGAAGATTTGGAAATTATTTTGCTTTCTATTTTTTTATTTTCTTCATTCAGTTCTTGTTCCTTTTCTGTACGAAGTTTATTGTCAGTTATATCTTTAATAAGATCATCTTTGTCTTTTAACGACTCGATGTCCATTTTCTTTTCTATTTTGGATACTTTATCGACCTGGTCTTTGTCCAGGATTTTTTTCTCAATTTCGCTGGTTATTGATTTATCTTGGGATTTTTCTAAAACTCTGTGGTCTTTTTCTACTGATGATTTATACGACGTTTTGATTGTAGATGATTCTGTAGCAACTTTCTCTTGCGTGTATTTTGTGTGCGAGGTTTGTCTGTATGTTTTCAGGACTGGCGCTACGGGAGTTATCGACTTTGCCGTGCAAGTCGGGTATTTCAAGAACTCCAAGTGTCTGATCCGTTCTAGTCCTTCGAATATTTTGTGTTGAGGCGTGCTACCGGGAAACATAATCCTGGTGATGGTGTCGTTTGGGTTGGCCGGCTGCCAGACGAGGAGTGCGCATATGGATATCATGTTCTGTACCGGAAATGTGAATTCTTTCGAGTTACTTCTACTTGAAAATAGTTTTTGGTCATTGTTGTGCCACTTTTGTAAGAAATCTTTGACGTATTTTGAATCTTTAGATGGATTGAGCACGTACATGTCGAGGGTGCCTGCAAAAAAGAAAAATATATTTAAGTAATACTGTCAATAATATCTGTAATTTTTTAATCAAAATAAAACATTCGTGATTTAAGTTTCCCAATTAGATTTATGTCCAAGCCAAAAGAGGTGGCGACAGTATACGACTTCAGAAGAAAAAGAAAAAGACGCCACAAAATGTTTGATATTCAAAGGACTTAAAATCTTTGACTAATGTACTACAATATGCTTTTAAATGTTAATCATACATCAGCCTTTACATATAAATAAATAAATAAAAATTATAGTCAAAGTGCGCTAGTGCATAAATGATCTAATATTTTTTGATTGTTGATCTAGAAGGTTAAAATTAAAGTTTTTAGTGGTTACGCAAGCCGTTAGTCTTATTTTGGTAATTACGTTATTTTTCGTTATTAATACCAGCCAATCACAGAACTAATGTAACAAGTTACGTAAATTTATTAACTCGAAATATTGTGCCGAAAACTAATGAACTTTAACGATTTCATACAGATCATCATCCGCCTTATTCATAAAATAGCAAAATTGTTATATTGATTTCAACCCAATACATAGGTAAGTAGATATATATTTTGGTACACATACAATAAATTGTGGTGTGGGACCTCCGTATTGTCTGTGTTCTAAAAAATTAGAGTCCATTCACTTTAGATGAGCCACTTGCATTAAGGTACAGATACACATGCTTCTTTACTGGCATGCTAATGAGCATTCCACTAATAAGCATGCCCTAACAACTGTACACACTTGCTCATTACTGGCATGCTTATTAGTGGCATGCTCATAAATAAGCATGCCCAAAGCTAACAATCAAACACACATGCTTATTAGTGGCATGCTCTTGTCATAGAATAGAGACGCTCTTTATTCAAAATGGAAACTTTGCAAACTGAAATAGAAAATTCAAGTGAACCAATAAATCAAAAAAGTTCCCGAGTTTCCATCCGCACATTTTTGATTTTAGTTTATATAATTTTTTTTGTAAGATTTGAATCATTCATGCCTATTAATAAAGTTTCGTAAACATTATTTCTCACTATATTATTTTTATACAACGGTGACCGAGTACTCCACAGACTTTCGTGATTCCTATAATAAGTCAGGAAAAGCAATGTTTTATCATCTCCCCAACGCGCCATATTTGTTTCATCTGTCGCGGACTGAGAAGATCGCATCGATAATACTAGCCGCGAAGCCCGCGAATGACATAAGCATGCTCATAAATAAGCAAGCCTGTTCACACATGCTCCAAAGATACCCCTTCTCTATGGTGAATTACAGTGGCATGCTTGAAATAGAAATGAGCATGCCACTAGGTGGCATGCTCATTTCTAGCAATGTGCGTACACACATGCCACTAATAAGCATGCCACTGTCAAGGTCTATACTGCGCATGCTCACGTGCCACTAAATAAGCATGTGTATCAGACGCCTTAGTGTGAGTAACAGTCGAGTAACGTTTACAAAATCTGGTAACATTCTTTTTTTGAATAAATGACAACGCAAAAAATAAATATAAATATTATTGAAGTTGGTTTAAAATAGAATACAATTTCACAATTTACGTGTTACAGAGCGTAGTACTCACACTAATGCAAGTGACTCATCTAAAGTGAATTGACTCTACCTGTTTATTTGATGTTGAAGCGACACGGAAGTCAAGCAAATTTCTATCATCACGTAAACGAGTTTTGGCTAAAATATTTTTTTTTTGTGTTTCTTTTGACTGCTTATTCAAAGATTTTCGATATATTAGATATAGTTTATTACCTAATTCTCATTGTTTGTTAAATTAGATTACACTACCAGTACAATTGTAAGTGATTATCCCTCACCACACACAAGAAACATAATTATTTTTAGTGAGGTATTTTGTATATAAAAAAATGAATTGTTAATATTTGATAGTATCATTGTAATAAAATATTGTATGCATGTTCATTTGTAAAACATTAATAACCTCGCAGGACTAAATTCCTTCCTTGATTATGTGTCGAAAATGTTCAAGCCATCATGACCTAATATCAATAGTTATGGAAATATGCGACATTAAAGTTTACATTTTTTTTCAATATTTTTGACTTTTCAAAAATTCATCCGTTTCAATACAAGTTAAATAAAATGATAAAAACCCTGAAAATTTTCCAATCGGAATGTTTTTCAATTGGAAACCGAAGGTTTTGAAAGGAAATTAATTTTTCATATTAGATATAAGTTACTGTAATGATGGTTCAACGTTTTACAAAAAATAAGTCAGAAATATTGAAAAAAAATGCAAACTTTGATATCGCATATCTCCATGACTATCGATATTAGACCACAATAGCTTGAACATTTTCGACTCATAATCAATGCAGGAGTATAGTCCTGCGAGGTTATTAATGTTTTCCAAATAACCCTGTATAACCTGTATATTATAAACGTATACAACAGTAAATAAATAAAAAAAATTGAAAATTTGGTAGCAATCAAGTTTCCCACACGTCTAGGTACTAATTTAATTATCCGAAGAGTTCAAATATTAAAGTAAAGCCAATACTTTCGTCACAATGATAGATATAATTATTTATTTATTTTATTTCTTAATCACATATTGTTTACAATTTGGGTTGTACAAAGCCAGCATAACTAGAAGAATCTGTGTTGAGACAGGCGTAGTTTACAAAATTATACAATAAGATTTAATTCATACGTGTCTAGTTACAAGTTATTTCTTGTTGTTAGGTATATACAAAATAAAATATATAAAAACTTTTTTCTTTTATATTATATTGAGAAAAAATACAGTAATTAAATTAAGTTAGTTAAAATCATTTATATCTTTTGACAAAAAAGAGAGAAAAAAGAAAAAAAAGGACAAAAACGAAGAGGTAACTAAATCAGTAATTATTAGTCATTAATTTGTTTGAGTGCGAATCCCAATTTTGTGTCTTCACATATTTTTAATCCACGTTTTTATCAAGTATTTGATTAATTTTTTAAAATTTTCTATCGAATTGTATAGCAGTTTGACATATGTCTTGAAGTTTCTTCCGTCCCGTCTGTTTTTGAGTGTTGGGCTCAATATATGCTATAAAACTGCTGTGCAGTTTGGCATATGAATATATATGTAGGTATATCTGTAATAAACTAAGAAAATAAATACTGATAAAAAAACAATATTACTCTTTTATGAATAAGGCGGTATGTCTATGTTAATAGCTGTACAGACATCTTGAAAATCAATAATGTCATTAATATACTTATAGGTAACAACTGTACATACTTGCTCATTACTAGCATGGTTATTAGTGGCATGCTCATAAATAAGCATGCTCAAAGCTAACAATCAAACACACGTGCTTATTAGTGGCATGCTCTTGTCATAGAATAGAGACGCTCTTGTTCAAAATGGAAACTTTGCAAACTGAAATAGAAAATTCAAGTGAACCAATAAATCAAAACAGTTCCCGAGTTTCCATCCGCACATTTTTGATTTTAGTTTTTATAATTTTTATTGTAAGATTTGAATCATTCATGCCTTTTAATAAAGTTTTATGAACATTATTTCTCGCTATATTATTTTTACACAACGATGACCGAGTATTCCACAGACATTCGTGATTCCTATAATAAGTCACGAAAAGTAATGTTTTATCATCTCCCCAACGCGCCATATTTGTTTCATCTGTCGCGGACTGAGAAGATCGCATTGATAATACTAGCCACGAAGCCCGCGAATGACATAAGCGTGCTCATAATAAGCAAGTCTGTTCACACATGCTCCAAAGATACCCCTTCTCATGGTGAATGACAGTGGCATGCTTATAAATCAACCGGCGGTTGATTTTTGAGCATGCCACTAAGTGGATGCTCATTACTAGCAATGTGCGTACACACATGCCACTAATAAGCAAGGTCTAAAGAAAGTAATGTTTTATCATCTCCCCAACGCGCCATATTTGTTTCATCTGTCGCGGACTGAGAAGATCGCATTGATAATACTAGCCCCGAAGCCCGCGAATGACATAAGCATGCTCATAATAAGCAAGCCTGTTCACACATGCTCCAAAGAAACCCCTTCTCATGGTGAATGACAGTGGCATGCTTATAAATCAACCGGCGGTTGATTTTTGAGCATGCCACTAAGTGGATGCTCATTACTAGCAATGTGCGTACACACATGCCACTAATAAGCATGTGTATCAGTAGCTTAATAATATGCTTTCAATTCGTTATTCATCATATGTAATTTATAATCATTAAGTGTAAAGAAAATATTTCCTCAAATTTTATGATTTTGAAAAAGTTACGGAATAAAGTCTGATGCAGGCAAATCATTTATACTCTAGTCAATAATAAATTGAAATAACGTAATGCTTATCTTATGCTTATCTTAGCATACTGAGTAGGATTAAAAAGGGTCGCTCAGGAAGTTCGGTCATGTTGAACGAATGAACAGTAGCAATGATTTATGACGCCAGGAATAATGCCACCATAAAGACAGCTGCCTCAAAAGACTTGAGATGATCAGGTAAACCAGATGACGTAGACTATGATATCACACGTCAGTTCAGTGTCAGCTTCAGATTCGCAATTACATTGTTCTTAACTGGTCCATTCTCTAACTATTCTCGAGAGAATTTGATTTTTGAGTTCTTCTAAAACTTTGTACACCGTAAGGAACTTGGTGTAAATATTTAATTCTATACACGTGGAATGTGTACCACATCACTTCTTCTTCTTCAACTTTATTTACACTCAAGGGTGTACTTGTGCAGGAGTTTCCTCTTGCGTCTTTCCGTCTCCGCAGCCTGGATTATACTAACCTAACCCAACTCATTTGTTTATTAAGACGTACAGTAGACCTCGTTAATTCGAAATTCGAGGGACCCAAAAAAAAACATTTTGAATTATGCGAAACCTCATTAATTTGAAATTCGCCAAAAATTGTGAAAAAAGCCATTAATTTTGTTAAAAATGTGTGTATTTTTACATATTTCAAGATATCATTCCAAAAACGCAACATTTATTATGCTAATACGAAGTTCGCAACATTTATAACACTATGAAAGGTACCCGATATTGATATATTTGTAGATCTCACTTGTAAAAAAAAGTTGTTTGAACTAAAATCTATTGATTTATGGTGATATCAGTAGACGTTCTTGTTAGGATCCTGTACAATCGATGGTCTTGGAATGTGGATGCGGCAGAAGTTGTGTGTCCGGACATAACTCCAAGGAAACTAAGTTAGTTGTTTGATTCTTTGACCCGAGACAAAAAACGATTCCGAATAAAGTTTTGTGACTATTTGTATGCTCGCTATCCTACTGTAAACAGCCGTATTCATACTTATAGAAAGAACCTCGTATACGCGCGTCGTAAAGTTGGTAAAAAATGTTGAAGTTTAACTCTTATGTAATGTTCGAAGATTCCAAGTTCCTCATTCTTCCGATTGACTTTGTCTCAGTTCTCAATCTCTTTGTAGTCTTTGTGTGTTCACAATAGCGACATTGATACCTACTGGCGAAGCCAAGAATTCAGAAACTTTGCAAAAGACCCAAATATACTCAAAACAGAACGAAACAAAATATTAAAAGTTTTTCTCGCCAAAAATCTTATTTATTAGGTACATTAAGATTTACGAAAACCAAAGTGAGTTTTGAGATACAATTTAAAACGTGGATATATAAAATTTCCGAAATACACTTCTTTATAAAAAAGTACCTATTGAAATGAATCACGTTATTCTGTGATGTCATAACCTAACCTAACCTAACCCATAAAAAACAAGTTTTTATTATACTCCCTTTCTCTTTGAATTTTCTCATTGAATCAGTTTTCGTGCCCATACACGCGTCAGGCTAATTACTCATTTGTATTGATTCCAATTTGAAAAAAACCATTAAAATTTCGAAAAATCCAAAATTATACTATATTTATTTAATTTTTTAAACGAAAATTTGTTAGATCATTTTTATCGTCGCCACGAGTCTGCTTGCAAAGTTTCAGCTCGACTGGATCACGGGAAAAGGGTTAAAAATCGATCTAAAGTTTTTTCGTTAGACAAGCAAGCAAGCAGACGCTACGAGTTAAAAGAAAGGGAATAAAAAATAGTATTATCACGCATTCACCGCTATAGAGTTCGAGTAAAACACTTGGGTAAATGATGAACTTTATTTGGTATTAGTTAACAAAACTTTATATCAGAATTGACTGCCCGCAGAATTAATCCCCGCGCCTGAAACTTATTACTCGAAAAAATATTGCTTTGTTATGTCGCTCGCTGATTGCAGTTTTTTTTTTAGCTTGGACTTCAACTGAAAAAAATTGGCCGTCGCTCGCTCGCGCCTGTACTTCTTGAAGGTGCGTGAAATATATTTTCAGGTTCTGCATTTTTATTTCTTCCTCTTTTTATCTTCTTTCAAGGAGATTATTATCATAATAATTTTGTTTTTATCATAAAGCAAGTTTTTAATTCTTGAAAAATGTTTGCCTTAGCACGGGCATAGCCTAGTGAGGTTACTGGCCACTATCAATATTAAAAAACTATGTACTCCTTTGTTAGTTACAACCAATTCTTTTTTCGTAATTTTTGAATACTATATTTTTGCATGAATTATTTGTTCTAACGCGGCATTTATGTACGTCAAGAACCTCCTCTACCCTTTCCCTCTTCGTCCTACCCATTTCCATCAGTTCAAAATCTACAGCTCAACTGGTATGACAGTTATTATTAGTTCGGCATTAAATTACTATCAAATATCGATCGCTACTTCCAGAAGCATTCTCGTCACCATTGGGTGATTATCCGTATCATCATCCTTTTCATCAGTTTCTGGGCGTCATCGGATGTTGTGAAAAGGGTGTTGAAAGATGTCACCAATGCGTCGACTTTGAACATATTCTTGTCTCGTCTTGAGGAAAAAGAAGATTGCGGCAGATAAGCTTCCTGTTCCTCTCATATCGTAAACAGTCCATGTCGCTCCCTTTTACCCTCCCTCACTCCAATCGATTTTAATCCCAATTTTCTGCTTAATCCCGATGACTGCATTATACCTACTTTCATTATACTTTTGCATAACGATTTTCTAAAACCCTATATAGTTCGATTTTGTAAAGTTGGGGAAAATTTTTTTTTATGCATCATCATCATCAATGACTCAACAGTCTTGGCCTCCTCCAAAATTCCTTTGCGTCTTCCTCGATCCTGGCATGTACTCCTCCAATCCCTGATGCTTGTAGTTTTCACGTCTTGCTGCACTCCATCCAGCCATCGGAGTTTGGTCTACCGACGCTGCGTCTACCTTGGGACTTTGGGTGGAGAATCTTTTTTGGCATTCTCTCTTCACTCATTCTTTCTACGTGCCCTGCCCATCGCAACATTCTTATTTTGATAAATTGTATTATGTTGGGCTCATTGTAAATGTTGTAGACCTCCTCGTTGTATCGTATTCTCCAAACTCCTTTTTATTTTTTTTTATTTATTTTTTTTGTTTATCTGTACTGGATCGAGTATTTTTCTTTTTAAATACAAGGAGAGACATATCATACTTTTTACTCAATACCCAGCATTTAGAGCCATACATACAGCCATACAGTACGTAATAGTGTATTTTAGATGTTAACTTTTGTTTTCCTTGAGGGCATTCGAGAGGCGAGATGTCTTCTCAAACCGAAAAAGCATTTATTTGCCATGTGTATTCTGTGTTTAATGTCGGTTGATGACATGTGTCGTTTGCATTGGTAGGTGAAATTAATTTATTGATGAACTTAATATATTATATTATGTGAAAACCTATGTTGATTGTGATGTATGTTTATCTATATACTTTTAGGGGTTTGGAGGTACTTTGGAGCAATTGCTTTTAGGTCACCACCCGTCATATGACGGGAAAGAATGTTTGATGATTTTATTATCTCGATAAAACAAGTACAAGTTATACATGAGTACGATTACAAAGACAATGATAGATACTCGAAGGGCGATAGTCTCCGGCCACCCGCTGGAGGTCGATGAGAGACTGACATGCCCAAATAGGGTGTGGGCCGCTTTTTATATGATTTACGAACAAAGGAGTTTCCCGAAGTGCGGCTGTGTGTGTGTGGAGAAATCGTCGGACATGCTGACGGTGCAATGACCTGTAGGCCGCTCGTGTGCCTTGCTCGTGCCTCGATCTGCTTATGTGGTATTCTTACTACTGTGTGTGTGTGGCCTAGATTGGTGGTTTATGTATTGTGATGTGAATTCCACCTATTTTTATATAGTTTTCGATGGATCGTGTCTAAAAAAGTATTGGGTGGTTGAAAAGAAAATATAAAAAAATGTGTACTGCTTACCGTGGCCAACTTTGTGGTACAGGTTGATAGGTTCCGAGTCGCGGTAGCACGGCTGCGGCTTCAGGTTTATACCCCGAAGGTTCGCCATCATGTCCTGACCCTCCTGCAGCAGGCTTACAAGGAGGGGGTCTCGGCTCGTTTCCCCATCTGGGGTCGTCAGAGTTTTGCGTTCCTGAAACAAAATAAATGACTTTAAAAAAAAATCGAAAATAACTCGTGATAACCTCACAGTGTTCCAATAGTATTTATATACTGGTCTATAACAAGAGACTGAATATTTTAAAATAAAAAAATTCTGGCGTATTCTAGTGTATATGTTAAATAATTCAAAAGAATATCACATATACATTAAAAAGAATATTAATAAGTAAGAATAATTACCAGCTACAAAATCATTGTATACGATGTCATGGGAAAGACCACAGATGTCAAGGAAACCATGCTTCATAGTATTAAATTGCGATTATAACGATTTTGAGAAACAAATTATAAGGCACTGATTCAAGAGAAATTTAAAGCAATTTGCAATAGTATACCTTAATCTTTGATTTGATAGACAAAAAAATATTGTAAAAATATTGTTAATAATTTAAACCGGTCTATAAAAGAAGTATGAAAATTTAAAATAATAATTTTCGGACGTAATCTAGTGTGTATGTTAAATAATTCGGAATAATTTCATATATAGGTATATGTACATTAAAATAATAAAGTTCAAAAATATGGAGGTACCATTAATCATTACCGGATGCAAAATCTAATTATACTAATATCATGGGATGGGCTATAGATGTTTTTAGCACAGTCCAATTGAATATATGAAAGAAATTGATTTAGAACATATAAAATACAACATTTAAATTGATAATGTGTGGATGTTTTTACGGTGGAATTGGTGGACGTTGCATCGTGTAAAGTGATCACTTAAGCCAACTCACACCGGTCAAAGCTCTGAACCACCCTATAAAGACTTCCATACACATTTCCCGTATAAATAGTTTCATCACTGTGAGACTTCTATAATTTATCTTATAGATATTATGTACATTTAAATTCAGAAAAATTTATCTGCCCTTTTTACAATCATGACATTCAAGGCTTCAAAACCACTCCCCGTTAAAAAATTATCTAAACGATATAACGAATTTTTTTGACAGCAGTTAAACTTAGTTTAACATACGCAAATAAGTAAGGCCCGGTTGTATCAAGTTGGATTAAAGTAAAAGTTCGTTTAAAGCACAGATTTTTACGGAAACAAATCGTTTGATCGGTGGAGAACGCAAAAATCTATGCTTTAAACGAACTTTTACTTTGATCCAACTTGATACAACCGGCCCTAAGTCTTCTAAATAAAGATACACATTAATTCAAGTTAACGCAAACATTTGAGAGGATAGAATTATTATCTTACATTCCTTAAGCCAATTAGTAGGGTAAAATAATATAATTAATATAAATTAACTTTGTTTAAACCACTTATTTATTGAAAAAAATCAACATGTTTCCTATGTTTTTTTTTTTTTTTTTTTTTTTTTTTTCAATAAATAAGTGGTTTAAACAAAGTTAATTTATATTAATTATAATTATGTTACCACAAAATAAATTTGCTACATTTGAAGAAGAAGTAAAATAATATAACCTTAAAAATACTTGAACTTAATAAAATTTAGTAAATTATTAAGATAAAAGTAAAGTTAACGTAATTCAATGTTACGTAATATCGTAGTATAGATATTTACCAAAATAATAGCTGATTTTAATATTCAAATTCAATTAAACAATAACATTAATGTTTATAAATTTTATTAGCCATTTGATTTCTTGCGTTTTTGCCAACGTATTACTGGCTTGCATACGCCTAAAAGCCTTATGCTTATGTCTAGAATAAAATTCAGGAGGATTAGAATCCAAGAATTCTTTAAATGCATTTTCTGTTGTTTTTCTGTTATTGAATTTATTTGCTATAAATATGTATTGAGATGCTTAAAACGGTGATAGTTGATACAAGACCCTTTTCAGTTATCTGGTTGATAGTCGCATTTTCTTTCAATAAAGTTTTCAAAACGCTCTTTTCAAAAATGGAAATCTTCATGTTTATACGTCCCCGTTCCTAAACTTTTTGAACCAACGTCGCACTATTCGTTCAGAAGCGGTTCCTTCACATCTAGCTTGGTTAATATACTTTTAGATGCATAATGTCCAAGTTAAATTAATTGTAAAAAAAATATTTTCAATTTTCTGAAGAATTGAAGTATTGAATCCAATTTAAATGTCTGAATAAATACAACATGTTCCTAAATATCGAACAAAAACACATTAACAAATATTTTCTAGCATAAAACATTAAAAACTATATTATAATATTTTTTTTTGATTGTCGCGTTAATTTCGTATAAATAATTAATTATTAGTTAAAAAAACTAAGAAACATTATTTAAAGCACTTCGATTAATGAAACATTGACCGGTTTCGATACCATAAAAATAGCCAATTATTTTTGTAACTACCTAATAATTTATACCTTGTTAGTCTGATATGAGTTCTGTTTATTGTTGTTTTAAAAATAAACAAAATTATTTATAAAATTTTGTTTACAAAAACTTTTGATCAAATTGCACTCGCATCACAATCAACAACACTTGGACTGACTTTTTGTTACATAACAAAAACAAACCGAAATTTCCTTCACAATTTGATATTGTTTATAAACATTGTGCACGAATAATTATTATCGTATTAATATCGAACCACGTCATACGAACGAGATTTTCTATCCGATAATGAAACGTATGACAACGTTTCATTTGATAGTTGTCTCGTATTTTCATAACGCCGTATCATGTTTCATCTGCGAACTGTCAAGTAAACCCTGTCTCATAATTATCAAAGTAGTAAATAATATTTTATGAAAAAATATTTATATATTTGTTTAAGAGCATTTAGAGGCTATGAGCAATTAGATTATGATGTCATATTTATCATAAATTTGCTTGAAGGAAACAAAAATTTCTACATGTTTTTGTTTATATTTAACTTCCTGTATATTTAACTTAAATTATTGTGGACTAGCTCCCCAATACCCTACATACGGGATATAACCAATTTTATTGACACAATTTCTGTCGTAGTTTTTATTAGATTATGATACACAGACAAAGTGTATCTTAAACTAAAATGTAATTTCCTTTAACACAGACGAAAGCTGTCTGATTCTACCTGTTCTGATATTTTTAAATATATGAATAAAATTTTTTAAATAAAAATATTATGTTCATATATAAAAAAAAATTGAAATAAGGTTGTATGGGAGCACCGTGTAAAAATACTTCGATACGTTAAAATCCAACATTTTGCGTAGAAAATCCAAAAATTGCTTTTTAAGGCTGGACATTCACTGCAAATGCATATTTCGGAGTTTTTTTTTATGAAAATGTGGATTTTTATTATTCATTTATATCAGAATGCGTATACCTACTAAACTGCAATTTTTAAGGCAATAACTTAGATAAAACCTTTGTTCTTACATGAAAGTAATAATCTTAACATTATTTACTATAATTAAGAAAATATAAGCATTTTTCGATAGGCCGCGGCCAAAAGAATCGTTTTTAACTTAATTGTATAATAAAACATATTATGCGTACATATTCATTAAAACTTTGTTCCGCCTAGGACACTTAAAACAATTTTTGGCCGCGGCCTGTCGATTAATGCTTATATTTTCTTATTTCTTGCAAATAATGTTCAGTTTATTTATATAATAACAATGGTTTTATCTAAGTTATTGCCCTAAAAAAATTTTCTTTGCTTTTGTTTTTCTACTTCTGATTTTTATGCCGCTGCACAAATCTATTTCTTTTATATGCTTTTAATTTTCTTGTATTTGTATTTGATTTAATATAGAAAGTTCTTGGTGGAGGGGACAACGAATGGGTTTTTTGCTGCCAGAACCTTGCGGCATTCGCCCTATACACGGGCGCCGCACGGGGATGGCTTTAAATAAGAAAAATGTCAACCTGGCGACGCAAGAGTAGGGCCGATATGGGAGCCGTCGGCTCATAGAACGGCCCTGGGAAAGTGGTGGGTCCCCATTCGTTGCCCTAAAAAAATTGCAGTATAGCATATATCATCATCATCATCATCATTCTTGGTGGGTCTTGGCCTCCTCAATAATTTTCCTCCACTCATCTCGGTCTAGTGCCAGCTCTCTCCAGTTTGGAAGCTCTATGGCAGAGATATCTTTGAGGACGTTGCCACTCCATCTTAATTTTGGCCTTCCTAAGCTCCTTCGCCCTATTGGCCTTGAGTTCAGCAGGGACTTTGGTGCTTGATGCTCGGACATTCTCTCCACATAACCCAGCCACCGAAGTCTTCCCAGTTTTATAAATTTTGTGACGTTTGGCTCCTTAAATAGAGTATAGAGCTCATTATTGTAACGTCTGCGCCAAAGTCAATTTTCTAGAACCGGTCCGAAGATACACCTCAAAATTTTCCTTTCAAAAACGTCCAGTGCTCGCTCATTCCTCTTAGTTAGTACCCACGTCTCAGCTGCGTACGTGAGCACTGGCCTAATAAGAGTTTTGTACACTAATATCTTGGTGTTTCTGGACGGCAGTCTGGATTTTATCTGCTTGTGTAGGCGGAAAAACAGCGATTTGCGCTCACTATGCGCTTCTGGATCTCCTCTGTAGTATTGTTGTTATTAGGGATCCTAGGTATGTAAATCTTGGTACCGTTTCAAAATTTTGACTTCCACACGAGAGAGTTGGGATTTGTTGGGTGCATCCTACGGCCATGTATTTGGTCTTCTGCTGGTTTACTATAAGACTCATGTTTTTGGCAGAACTTTTAAGATTTATGAAGGCATTACATAAAGCATCGGGAGTTTTCGCAATTATGTCAATATCATCAGCGTAAGCAAATAGTTGCACAGAGTTGTCGAATATCGTTGCTCTTATCTCACTTCCATATATATTCTGATATAAATGAATAATAAAAACCCACACTTTCGTAAAAAAAACGCCGAAATATGCATTTGCAGTGAATGTACCTCCTTAAGTCAACTTTTGTATAAAACATTGAACTAACACAACATCAAATTAAAATTTAACATATGGGTTTGGTGGCTAAAGCTTTAAATTTGTGGTTGGACAAAATTGTTAATTTTAAAAAAATTAGCAAGAACTAATTGCGAAATTTAATTGCAAGCATTTGATTTGGACTTTCCTGTCCATTTAAATAATAACATGAGCGGTTTCCAGTTTCATGGCGTCGGTGGCTGGCCATCAACAATCCGTGGATATTAATCGGAGCAGCATTGAACATGATCACGTGAAATATTGTAATAATCCACTGGATGCCTCCAGGGCCGGACTGGCTACAAATATAATTTTACAAAAAATAGTGCATTTTTTACTTGAGTGAAAAATTGAAAGTAAGAAAATCACAATCTATCACATATAAACAGGGTTGAAAAACAATCCATTAAAACCTACATCTGGAGTATAGCATGAAAAAGTGGATCGTAATGTGAGTTTTTTTAATTTTAACCTAATTGCTGTTTTGTTTTGTATTTAGTTTGTAGAACTCCAGTATTTTTAAGGAAATGATTCAAACGTGCTCGGTTATGATAAATTCTTGGTGAAATTTGATTATAATCCTTAAAGAAGATGAACACAGAAATACAAAGCAATGAGAGAGGATTTATGAATTCATTTTTTGATTATTATTTGAAACGTTGCACGGCATAGCGCTAATGCATTTGCCTTGTGGTTGGTTATCTGGGATTCGAGCCTCGTTTGGGAGACCAATAGGTTAGTCACCGGACACAACGGCGTCAAAAACAACATTGCGCCGTAGAAATAAGTGAACAATTTTTGAGAAAAAAAAGAGGAATATCTATCTCTTAGGACCTCCCACGTACATAACATATGAAAGGGCGTGCTATACTAAAATGGGGTTCCTCAGCCACGATCGGATGCCACAGCACCGATAAAACATAGTAGACGTCATCTGCATAACGAGGGTCCGCCGAAGAAAAAGAATAGGTGGTTAGTCATAATGATTAATAAAATGGATTGAATTAAAATGGTTTCACTACTTGAGTTTAATAAAATATTCGACTAATCGACAAGTGAAGTATTAAGCTAACTACATTCAAATAAAGGTTATATGGCTCAGGTAAAAATAGAAATAATTAATTAGGTACCTGCAAAAAGCCGAAGTTACTGGTGTAAGATGGAGGGGTAGTTGTATTGGAAATATTCCAGAGAGGAGAAGAGTTGCTGAATGTGCTATTGTTAAGCAAATGAATAAATGAGTTACAAAATTTCCCATTTCATTACGTTGATTTTATAACAATGTTAACGTCAATTCTACTAATAACATAAGTTAGTAATATTTCCATAGCACAAATTCTGTTTCTTGTGAAATATAAACAATAATATTATTGCATTCCGATTTTAAAAAATCATCCTGGGAAAATAAAATCTCCCTTGACGATTTAAAGACATTTTCAAAAATATTATCCCAGGAGTTAAGATGAGACAGAATAAACAAAGCAGATATATATAACCTGATAATCTGGTTACCGAATGAAACCGTAGCTGAGTGAAATTTGACTCAGACTGAAATATAATTGAGCGAGTGTCTATGTCACAGATCCAAATCCAGCGTCAGATAAGAGACTTGTTTGTTTTTAACTGAGCAGTAAAAATTAGTAATGGAGATTATTGTTATAAACAGCAATTGCATCAATAACATCGATAATGCTGATGTAATAGTGTTGTCGGAAGGAAGCCCAGAAAAAACTGCAGATCTTCATCTACTTCCTCTAATGTCTTATCCATTGCACGGACGTTAGCTATCATCAAGTTTACTGCACTCCAAAAAAGCTTCACAATTTACCATTGGCACAGATCTTTCAGCCATGATGTCCTTATATCACCAATTCTGATTCCCCCAAGGTTCCGATTTTAAAAAAAAATGCATTATGAGATTTGATACATCTCTGGATGTGTCATTGCATGTACCTATTATGATATAAGTTAAAGGAAATTTATTGTTTTGAAATTTATTTATTTATTTATTTAATACACGGTACAACGTACCATTAAAAAAAAACAATGTACATATATAAAGGCGTGATTTGAATTGAAAATTTGAAATTTATTTATTTATTTATTTAATACACGGTACAACGTACCATTAAAAAAAACAATGTATATAAAGATGAAATAATCTGGGTTGATAGTAAATCAGTGAAAAGACCAAATACACGGCCGTTGGATGCACCCAATAAACCATAATACTCCTAAGTGGAAGTCAAAACTTCGAAAGAGTACCCAAATTCTCAAATACCATATCTCTGATACAGGTAAGAACAAATCCGGAAGCGAACAGTGAGCGTGAATTTGTACCGACTTTAGATGGTGGACTACAGGCACAGGTGCTAAACAATCAGCTCTACACCTTGTTTAAGGAGCTAAGCGTCACTAAATTTATAAAATTGAGAAGAAGACTTAGGTGGTTTGGTCATGTAATGAAAACGGCTGAACAACAAAGTTACTGCTGCATACAAGACCAGTAGGGTAAAGTAGCTTAGGAAGGCCAAAACTAAGATGGACTGACAATTGAGGCGCGAGACCGATATCAGTGGAGGAAGACTCTTGAGAGACACCAAGACACCAAGAGCCAAAAGTGATGATGCTGATGATTATTTTGAAAAAGGAAGACTTTGGCGGCTAGGCGATGAGATTAGATTACCGAACGCCAATCTCCAAAGTCAGGAGCTTGTAAAGACCATAAGATGGATCGATAGTCTTCGATAAAATAAAACGGACAGAAAAAATCATCACGTGTAGAGCTAATAATGATTGTTATCAAAATGATAATTATTATTTTACAACCAAAGCATAATCAGTCGTAATTCTATCTATCCAACTTATTTTGGGCATTCTTCTATAAATCTAAATCTTAAATGCTTCAAGTTGCCTCGTCATTTTTTCGGTACGCGTATATGCTCCCATTTCTTAAAATAAAACCGAAAACACAGAGCGTCTGACCAGTCGTATTCATAATCTAAGGTAAGGTTAAGTTACCTTAAATTATGAATTCAGATCTTAATGGAAATTCAACCACAACCAGCCTTAAGTATAAATTAGATGTGAATGCCTTCAAAACAAGGGCAATATTCGTTTCCAAAATCCAATGAGAATGCTCATCGACAGCAAATTATTTTTCGCTATTTACTTCGGTTTAAATTAATTGTGTTCACCCATTGCAAGAATAATTTTATTAAATCCTCAGTAAGCCAGATGTGCCAGTGAATAAAATTTCTAAATCAATCTGTATTCTAATTTTCTGCTCACTAAAGGGGTCCAAATAATGCAGTGAAACGGAGGATTACTCTAATGAGAAAGTAGGGAAATCGTTGATTGATTGAGTTAACACTAACAGTGACTAAGACCTCCATTTTGTTTGGCTTGATTCAAGGTCTCAAATGCTGTGAGAATTTAAGCTTTGTTTATTATGATGAAGCTTATTTTTTTAATTGGTTGAGCAACTTTGTAGATTGACATTTAAAAAAATAAATTATTATTTGTATCTACTTATATTTATTGATTCCACCTACATGTTTCGGAAAAACCTTTCCAACATCAGGGTGTTTAATAAATGTCAAAATGAATGATGTCTTTTGTTTTTAGTTGTTCTAAATTATCTTAAAATATTATTGCTGAAGTTCTTGATTACACAAAATTATTGGAAAATTTTTATAGAATTGGACTAGTAGTTAAATTTAATTGATTATTAATAATATTTTGTTTGTTTCTACATGCTTTACTAATTTCTAGTGATTCTAAATTATTAAATTTCACACCGAAATTTTTATCAAAACCGTGATCATTTTCTAATAAATTATTTGAAAATTAGACAAACCATGATCATTCAGACATCTTAAATGCTCTTTTAGTCTTACATTAAACCTTATTAATTAATTAAAAATTAATTAAATTAATTAAAAATTAATTAAAAAAATTAGTCTTACATTGACCTTTTTTTTTTATTATTTAAAACTATTTATTAATTGATTCTGGAAATGATCTATCAACATAACGTTGCGCGTCATGTAGAAGATTAAAACTCAACTGCAATTATGAATGAACAAATCATCATGCCAGTGCAAATGGCTCAGAATTGAAACTGAATTTTAATATATAAATAATTACTAATTTGCTAGGAAAATATTTTGTTAATGCTGCCGTCACTCCTGATTTATTTTGTTAATATCTATGTATTCTCCGAATTTTAACGATGAAATTACCATTGCCCTCGAAACATGTTGATAATTCAATAAATAAGTGGTTTATACAAAAAAAATCTTGTTATTAATACAAAATTATTTGTACGTAGATATTTTACTTATAACTCTTCAAACAAATAAGGATAATGTTTCTTTTAAAATATAATTTCTTCAATAAGAGCAAAATCATATTGTGGTGACATTATTAATAATATTTAATTATATCAAATAAAAAATAATAATTTGTACAGAGTTATTTGCAAAACATTAATAACCTCGGAGGACCATAATCCTGCTTTAATTATGAGTCATACGTTCAAGCAACTATGACCTAATATCAATAGTTGTGGAGATATGCCACATCAAAGTTTGCATTTTTTTCAAAATTTCTGACTTATTTTTTGTAAAACGTTGGACTATCATTACAGTAACTTATATCGAATATGAAAAATTTATTCTCTTTATTACAAGTGAAATAAAACAATAAAAAACCTTTCAATTCCAATTGATATTTCTGCAGGGTTTTTTCATTTTATTTTAAGTATTGAAACAAATGAAAAAATAAAGAAGTAGTGAAAAAAAAAATTGGTATTGTATAGGTATCTTCAAAACTATCGATATTAGGTCATGGTTGCTTCAACATTTTCGACTCATGATCGAGGCAGAAATATAGTTCTGCGGGGTTATTAATATTTTCCAAATAACCCTGTGTAGAAAAGAAAATCAAAAATCGAAGTGTAGACACTAACAAAGTAAAAATAAATATATGGGAGATGAATAAATATTTTAATGGTAATATGAAAAGAAATATAATAGATAACTATTTGTTGAAATTTAAAACATAAAGAGAATCTAGATGTTTATAATTTTAAATTTAATATTACACTTTATTTTATTTCCAAAATTTCTCACGTATCCAACTGTAATTTTGTATAATTTGTATTTTATATGTACGTCACTTTTTATATTATCTCTTGCTATTGTGTATCGTGAGTGTATGCCGCTATTCTAATACAATGTGATGTTTGTTTTTGATAAATTATTCATTATTTTATAAAGCATCGTTACCTTTCAGATATATATATATCAGACTTTTTACGTTTAGCATAATGATTCTAATATAAAGATTTATATAACTGCAAAATCAGTTTGTAGTTATTGAAGAAGAATAACATTGTATTTATATTATTCCAGATTCGATCAGTCAAAAATTATCTGTATTCTAAATTCGATCAGCAAAAAAAATATCTGTGATGTTAAACTATTTTTATCATGTTCATAAAATCCAGGAATAGAACCGGGAACAGAGAAACATTATCAATTGTGTATTCATCTTCATTACTAAAGATTAGTCTAAATAATATGCTCGGTCACAATTTGTATATTCCTACTCTTTACAAATTCTACTTGAATATTTGACGTAATAAAGTTTGTTTAGAATTGTCATCTGGAGAGCTGTTAAATGGAGTCGCTGAACTTTGCTAACAAGGATTAATAAAGTTTAAGCTATAACTATGAATTTATACACTATCTTTGTACACAATGTACAAAATGTCTCGAAATAACATTCTGATATATTTAGATGGAGATGTAGACAGTTATCTGGAACCCACGAGTAACGATGGCCAAAGGCAACAAATGGCGAAAAGTTTGTTACGGCGATCAAAGCAGCTATTTTGGGACTAAGCGAACAAAGCTAATGTACCATAGAAACAACAACAATTAAGTAAACTTGATTGTGAATTTATTCACAAGTAATTGCTGTTATATCAAATGAATGGAAGCTTTTATAGCCGATGTTTTTTATAGATTTGTTTCACGAGCGGTCCTTAATATTTCTAGAACATTACGCAATACGGGTTTCCACATTTAAGTCAGATTTCACATCTCGTAACAATAAAGTATACAGTTTGGTACTATACCTTTTTGGTACATACTTTTTGGCATAATACAAACACTGCGTAAAAAAACACTTACTGGGACAGTGCTAAAATAATGCACGAAGATGATAATTAGTATTGTAGGCCCGAAAATATAATTTTTATTATGTAGGTATGTAATAATTGAAATAAATTACATCAGACAGAAAAAAATTATTTATCGTAAAAATGCTCATAGATTAATTGATTAATTACGCCATAGTGACTCGTGGTGACTGAATTTCTTTTATTTTATTTTGGTTTAAACAAAAATATTTGTTGTTTCAACAACTTTGTATTCATTTTTTCGGAGAAAAAATGTAATTATTATTTTTTTAACGATTGATTTCACTAGTTAAAATTAATGCGCATTTTCAGAATACATTGAAAATAAACATAAAATATGAAGAAAATTTGTAAGCGACAGCTTTATACAACTTTAATTATGTTAATTTACTATTATCAAATAAAGTAAGACCTAACCACGGATCACCAAACTATATACCTAGATAGACATGAGCTAACAGAAACTTGGAAACGTGGTTCCAATAAGTTTGACTTTTTTAAAAAAATTACTATGATCTTGTAAATTTTAAAGCAATTATGGAATGATCCAATTAAGTACCTACACTAACAAAGAATATCTAAGTAAATAAGTCGCACTTTACAGAAATACATATCTACTTGAAAAGACTCGGTTTGGAACGAATTTTTTTAAACTAGGGTGTCCATTTAAAAAAATGCGTTTTGTTTACTAAGGGATTTAATTATGGAAGAGTAAATTACTTTATAAATATAATCAGAGGAGGGACATAATTTCGCTGTGTCGTAATCCCTTCGCCTAAAAAAGGAGTCTAGTTCATTTGTGTATAATTTTGTACCCTGTGGACTTGACAAATTAGTTTATTTCCTTCGGTAGAAGAATTCGGATTGGTATACAACCAATTTACTTGGCTTAATATAACAAAAATATTTCGTAAAAGTACCAGGAGCACATACGTGAAAGAGTAAATCAGTTACCTGCAGATTGCAGAAGAAATGTCCTAGTTGTGGGTACACAGGCGCGTCGCGCTTGCGGCTTATGACCGAGCTCAGGCCTCGCCCGGAGCAGTTGTTCAGCCTGGTGAGCAGCACGGCGTCCACCCTGTCCAGGTGGCGCACGAAGTCCCAGAAGCAGGCCTTGCGGGTGAACCCGCCGTCCACTGTATACAGAAAATAATACGTATTAAAAAAAATAAAATACGAAATAAAATAAATATACCTAAACAGAAAATATAATAATAATGGATGATAGTAAATTAAGATAAATTATACAAGTCTCACACAGACGAAGCTATGAATATGACAAACGTCTGTGAAAGTCTTTTTTATTTAATGGCCCAGGACTTACAACCTGTGTGAGCTTGCTTAAGTCATTCACCAATTCTTTCGTCGACTTTAGTTGTAAAATAGGTCACCACGAAAGGTCGTTTTATTTTAACGGGATAATATATATAGCGTATGTCTACCCTAAAAGTTAATTCTAAATATTGGTGTAATAATTTTTGAAATCGAATGGATAGTTACGGAGATTACCTCATACATCCAAACTTACAAACTTTATACATTCTCCTCTTTATACATTAGTGTAGATTAATGTAATTACTGTGATATCCTTCCGTTGGTCTAAGATCTTTTCTGGGATGCTCAGTGAAAGTCCAGAATGTTCTACGAGGTTTACTTGTTTCATTCAAAATACAACAATACCGCAACAAGTTACAAGTAACGAATCTAATTAGCTTTCCAAGTGTCTCCACGCAATCTAGACTTTTGCTGCAACTTTTTATCTTGTATAACTTGTTCATTTATTAAATTATTTTAAATTTATGTTATACTACAGTGTATTCTAGTTCTCTTATTTCTCAACCATAAAACATGTGATTTCCATAATTTATATAAAATATTTCCACACTAGGATACTTGACAAATTGACCAATTGACAAAACCTATGCTAAAAATTAAGAAAAATAAAAAAAGTTTGCCATTTGGTTGGACCATAACCATTTGTTATAATTTTCTTATATAATATTTCCAGCGAAATACGTCGTGTAAAAGAAGTACTTCCTCTCAATATATCCGATCTTTATTGATTTCCTCCACCATTAGTAACAATTGGCCTTGAACTAATTCATCTCACTCGACTTTGTACTTTGTCTGTGAAGTCCACTCGAGAAAAGCACAACATATCGCCTTTACAGAGGAAAGTAATACGCCCAGGGGAGAATAAAACGCGCTCGCAAAGAGCTTTTACAAAGTGTTTACTTTATTTCGTATCCATCTCCCTTGCGCACTTCATGTTATCCTGGTCGTAAAGTTTACTTTTATTTTGTATTTTTCTTAAACCGCACTATCGCGAAATGATTTATTTTCCTTTGGAGGGTTGCGGTAACTTAATCGGGTAATATAGCCAACCAATGTTTTCTTTTCACGTGGTTTCTTCATCTTCGCTGTTTTCACGACGTATTCCCCGCTTTATTTCAAAATATCATATTTTGAACAGTTGTCTACAAGCTTGTGAAAGGAAAATTTTGAAGCATTTCTTTGGGTCGCTTTTTAAAACTGAATTTTGGCAAAGACCCTGCTCATGATGAAGAATTGGGTAGTCTGGCCATATGGAGAGGATGATCAAATAGCATTAGCTTATTTTCTGAACGCATCTGGTTTGGATCACAGTGATTTTCTTGATCAAGTGATTTCACTTTGTATTTTTGATAATATTATTTTCTGTATTTTTTTCTAAATAAATAAAGAAATTGTGATGAGTTCTGGAGGAGGAACAGTGAATGGACTTTTGCGGCCCGAACCTTACGGCGTCGCCCTTTACATGATGCCGCACGGGAATGGCCATTAGTGAAAAAATTGTCAACCTGGTGACGTATGAGTAGGACCGATATGGGAGCTTTCGCTCATAAAACGGTCCTGGGAATGCGGTGGGTGTCCATTCATTTATCACAATAATTCTTGGATCTCAAGAGAACTATTGTAATTGTATCTGTCACGCTTTCATACAAAATGATTTCGCAGTTCGATCTTTCAACGCATCTTACTTCCTTTTGTCACAAAAAGCCACAAAAGATTCCCAGCTTGATTCCTTGCTCGGATCTGCAGGGGAAACTTCCCTTTGTCGCAAATGAGTCACAAAAAGGTAAGAACATAATGGAGTTGTTTCTACTCTCGGGCCATTGTTTCTGACACATTAAATAATATCCCGAGGGCGCTAGGTGGCGTGCTCCTACAACTCCAACAGGAGCTCCGGAAAGTCAAAACTAAGATGGAACGACGCAAAATTAATGACACGTCTGTCATAGAACTCCAAGAATAAAATAAGTGGCTTATAATAGAGATCCATGAAATTTGTAAAGATTCTGATCTTGAGATAAAACTCAAGAATTGGGGTGAGATTGGTAATGAGACAAACACTCAGACCCAAGTACACGGTGTCGATATGACAACGAGATTAGTCACGTGTATACCCATACGTCATACCTTCAATTATTTTTTCTGAAAAGACAAATTTCTTCTTCTTCCACTGTTTTTCCCATTATCAGACGTCAGCGATTATAATTTGGTAGCGGCAGCTTCAGTAGTTGGACCGTGGATTTCACTACAATTTTTAGCCAAGACATTCTTCATCTTCCAGGATCTCTTCGGCTCGCAATTTTGCTTTGAATAATGAGATACAGGATCTGGAACTTCTCCGCATGTCTCGTGATGCGGCCAAAATATTGTAATTTCCAGACATTAATTGTTTTAAGCATTTATTTTTCCTAAATACAACTCACATATAAAACGAGTTGTGCAAGTTAAACATATTTAGAACTTTCAAAATATGTTCATGAGGTTCATGGGGCTTACGAGCTATCATACGGCTGACTTAAGTGATCACTATACACAATGCAACGTTCACCAATTCCACCCATGATAAACTACCATATCTACCTAAATTTTTGAAAGTTGTATATACGAGTATGTTTAATCTGCATACCTTATTTCATATGTATGCAGATTAAACATACTGGGCGATATCTGTACTGCTTTATGAGAATGACGAATTTCAAACACAGGTGGCGGTAGTAAAATACAACTCACGTATGAGGTATGGTGTGCAGATTAAACATATTTACAACTTCCTAAAATTTGATAGATGTGGTAGTCTATCGTGCGTGGATTTCACATATGGAAATAAAAATACTTGTTTAAGTTCTACGTTTTTAATTTTCTGAGAAGCGTTTCGCCTTATGAGGGCATTATGGAATTTGAGATTGATAATGCCCTCATAAGGCGAAACGCGTCTCATAAAATTAAAAAGGTAGAACCTAAAATAAGTGTTTTTATTCCCATATATGTGACAATGGAGTTCTATAAACTTACTATACAATGAAAACAAATATTTAGTTTCGATATGTTCTAAGAACATGAAGTACGAAAGGAGTTAAAAAACTTGAAAATAATGATTTTCAGGCGTATTCTAGTACATATGTTAAAATAATGCGTAAGAATTTCATGTATACCCACATCAAAATGTATATTGCTTATAACTACACCTTAAAAAATATAGAGGTATTATTAACAGCTGCGAAAATCTATATATACTAGCATAGTCCATTAAAATAAACGAAAGATTCTCAGATTTGAACATACGAGTAAGTTTATAGAACATTCAAAATTTGATAATGTGTGGAATTTTTGAAGGTTGCATTGTGTAGAGTGATCACGCAAGCCAATTCACATAGGTTGTAAACCCTGGGCCATGGTATAAAAGACATCCACTCCATTTCTCATATTCATAACTTTGTCTCTGTGAGACTACAATAATTTATCATAATTAACGAAAATCAAGTTTGCCTCAAAAGAATCTCAGGAGAGCATAATATGTTCACGGGTAAAAGGCGGATTATTTTTAATACTAATAAATCTAATTAATCGATTCAAGAGGACGAACAAGTTAAAATTCTTGCACCAAACAAGGTAGAAGCGTTTAGCGGAGAGTGGGAAACTTTATATAGAAACACGTTCTTCTCTGATAACGTAGATAGAGTGCACGCAAAGTTTTAAAACTGAAAAACAAGTAAGTTTTAACCAGCAACGTTCATAATTTAATCCTGAACTTGCTTCTTCAAGTTCTCTCACACCAGACACCCGGAGTTTTCTACTCAGAAACTTGTGTCAACTGTGAGAAAACTGATCAAAAATTCATTGGATACATTCCATAACTTGAAAACAAAGAATGAATTCATTTAAAAGCCAGGCGCAGGTCTGCGCTCCCTGTACGCGAATTCGGCCTATTTTACCTGCGTTTATGGGTTTTTAAAGCTCATCATTGGTTGTATCTCAAGTTTTTGAATGAATGAACGAGTTCTATTTGTCAAGTAACCCCATTTGCCGCGCAAACCGCACAAAAAAACATTCCAAATGTGATCTTCGAACCGCGCATTAATTGTGTTATTTATCTGTTAAAAAAGTGTTATTTTTTAAATAAAAAAGTGTTGTAATTAAGTATTTTTATATTCTTTGATATATTTAGAACCAAAATATTGAAATACAATATCATTAGTGCTATTGCTTCCATGGTTTTATTCGATAAACATGTGCGTACATTTCTGGCAGTAAATTTTGTTACTTATTTTCATAATTAATGAATAAGTAATTATTGAAATATAAGTAATTATTGAAGTCTGAATATTGAGAAACCAGAAACTGCAACTTCTTTGTGATTATTATTGATTTTTACATGAATATAAACGTCACAAAAAAGTGTCTAAAAAACAGCAATCGTGCGCGAAATTGCGCGGCATACGACCGGTTAAACTAACAGTGTCGTAGAAACCCGCGACAATACGAGGCGATGCTAGTAAAATCCAACACAATAAAACACTTACTTTTATTATTTTTTTGATTACGTAATTTATTTTTTCTTTCCCGTTTTACACCCTTACTGACAACTTCCAGAAGTGAACAACATTACCAGATCTATCTTCTGTCCGTCTTGTTGGCGAACCTTCGCGGTGAATTGTCACGTGGTCGTTGCCGTGGGAGACAAATCAAACACTTGAAATCAATTAAAGTTTGATTTATTCACCAAATTCACTTTTTCACGAATTTAATTTGAGCAATATTATTTAATTCACTATGGATCACTTTATAGTCGTCTTTCCAGACTATTCCAACTGTTGAACACTATTCACCATTGAACGTCCGGTGGGTACTCTCTTAATTTATTGTCGCTGGTTACACTGAATCGCCGCTTGTCGCTTGTTTTCTGTGGTTTTTCTCATTCGTTTTCCTTCTGTCAAAGCAACAACTGTTTGGCATTGTCCACTCACATACATTGTCGGGTTTCTAGACGTTTTGCGAATCTGGTCGTTTATTCCAGACCCTTTTAGTAATTTCTAATTTATTGATTAATATAAATACAGTTTACGATAAGAAAGCGGTCGAGAGACTCGGAAGAGAAGCGGAATATAGTAAGTCCATGTTCCCTGTTACCTGAATTTCTGGCGCTACTATTATACCTACTTTTGGGACACTATTTGTATGTGTACTCATTTAGGCTTCCTACTAATTATTTTCCTTCGTGTTTCATGGCGTATTTTTGCAGAGGTGTCGAGTTCTCCGACGTAACAAGCGCCCCTTCGTTCATTCAACCACCTCCAGCGGAGGCTTCACTCGGCGTTGCGGAGGAAATTCCCCTTTAATTGTCTCGCGGCTTAAGGGCGTAATTATAATTGCAACACTAGCGGCGAAGTAATGAAATGACGCGGTTAGGAGACGGCTGTTTCGCCGCTAAGCCCCGCCAAATTAGATGATGGAACGTTTGTTTTGAAAACGAGGAGCTTTTACTAAAATGTTTTACAAATAAGCTGTCTTACCTGGGATTGTATTTTACGCAGTCCATATTGTGTTTGTTTATATCTCTTAATATTATAATATTATTCGTGTTTTCAACCTCTTCCAGGATTCCATTTATGCGCCGTTTCTTCCATTTTAATTAAATACCACAAATGATTTAAAATAACCAACGCCTTGTATGATGAGAACGATGAGAAAAAAGTAACTCATAAAAACCAAGTTTTTACAATACTCATTTTCGGGTTTCGTGTCTACTATATGCGTCAGAATCCCCATACAACTTACACAATTGTATGAAAAAACCATTAAGAATTTGAAAAAGCCAAAATTATACTATAATTATTTATTTTTTTAACGAAAATTTGATACATCTTCTTGATCGTCGCCACGAGTCTACTTGCAAAGTTTCAGCTCGATTGGATCTCGGGAAAAGGGTTAAAAATCGATCCAAAGTTTTTTCGTCAGACAAGCAGACGCCACGAGTTAAAAGAAAGGAAGTAAAAAGTCGATAAACTATCGTTGTGAACAAAGGATTTTCTATAAAAATATTATAATCTTTTTTATTTCTTTTTTTAAAATTTTTTTTTACAAAAACAAAATTTATCAAGCTTTTCAGTCAAACTTTTACAAAACACAAAATTTGTATATCATTTTGTTATTGCACTGTATTTGTATCGTTTGACGTCCCGATCGGTCTTACATTTCACATGTCCAGCGTCCTGAAATTAACTGAGCGTGTCAAATAGTGTCGATTATTTGAATAATTTGAATAACTACTGTTCTAATTCCAATATTAAAATTTTTGACAATATCCATTTATTTATTATTTTCAGCTAACGATTTTGAAAAATATATGTATCTTCAGAATAATAGTGTCAATAAAAAATGCCTTTTTTCACTCCGTTAAAGTGAAATGCAATACGCAGAAAGATATCTAAATTTTATGTATGTGATATTTCTTTAAATGTTTCCTTATTTCATAAAGTGAAAAGTAAAACAACTCTCCGAATTATTAAAATTCTGGAACATTTCATTGTGGGTAGACTCACAAGTACGGTATAAAATATATTCTTCTTCAACTCTAATTTACTTCGCCCATAAAACTGACCCAGAATATATATTCGACTTTACAAACTTTGAACTCTAAAAATATTTTGCGAAAGATAAAGAATAAAGTTTTAAATTTTTCTTCTAGCTGCCAGTGGCCAGTGGCATATTCTTTCAAATTTTATAACTATTAAAAAACATCTCCGTTTTCTGGTCTTGAGAGAAATAAAATTTTCTGCTCGAAAAGCGTATTCATATTTTTATGTGTACAGTTTTCTGGGATATTCTGCCGTGTGTATGTGCATATTCACGGCAGAATATCCCAGAAAACTATACACAGAAGATTCTGAACGGTCGTGAAAATCTAAGGACATTTTTAGCGTATTCATATATTCATGATTTTATACCCCAAAATGTTTTATCCCAATATATATTCAGTTACCCCATTTATTAAAGTTGTATGATGTTACATCGACCAGTGAATCAAAGTGTATCCGAATAGTGATAGTCTTAAACCAACCTATGTATCAAAATAAAGAACACTTCTGTTTTGTTATGCGTTGAAAAATTAAGTACGAAAATAAACTTTTATGCTTAGAGGGAGAAGTACAAGCTAGCATTTGATAAGTAAGGGCAAGATCGAGGGAAAACGGGGTTGAAATCTCATGACTCCATACTCTACGAGATTGGACAGGGATAAGGAGGGTGGAAGAGAAAAAGATATACTCTCAAGTGATAGTGACCTAACAAGACACTAGGAAAAGAAGAAGAATAAACTTGATTTGAATATATTGAACAATTTGAATGAAAATATCTCGAATAGTTCATCAAATAGTATTTTCATTAGATTTTGTTTCTGTTTATACAGGGTGTATCAGAGCTAGCAGCAGAAACTTGTCAGGTAGACTCCTGACTATGTTATGAGTCTAAAATGTTCAAGCATGGGGCCTAATATCAATTGTTATGGGATATACAATATCAAAGTTTGAATTTTTTGTACAGTATTTCTTACTTATTTTTTGCAAAAAGTTGAACTATCATTACAATAACTTATGTTGATTATGAAAAATTCATTTTCTTTAATACAAGTCAAATAAAATGATAAATGATTCACCTTGCAAAAAATGAAAAAAGTTATTTTTTAGAAGATTTTTATCATTTTATTTAAGTTCTATTGAAGCGAAAGAATTTTTCATAATCGATATAAGTTACTGTAATGATAGTTCAAACTTTTGCAAAAAATAAATCAGAAATATTGAAAAAAAATGCAAACTTTGATATTGCATATCTCCGTAACTATTGATATTAGGTCATCGTTGCTTGAACATTTTAGACCAATAATGTAGTCAGGAATCTACCGACCAAGTTTCTGCTGCTAGCTCTCATACACCCTGTATAAATAAAACAAGATACGAAAATACTGCAAATCAAAGATAGATTTCAAGCCTCTTGTCTGAGGCAAATCCTCAAATTTTTGGACATCTCGCTCGAATACAGGATAGCTTTCGGAAGCTTGATATGGACGATATGCTGGAGGTAGATTTACTACCCATCGGACTACCAAAAAGGCAAGCATTTCTCTGGTAACAGCCCTTTGCGAGTTGCCGAGAAAAGTGAAAGAGTATAGTCATGATCACGATTTTCAGTCATGAAGCGGATCTTGTAGTGCATCCGGCGCTTGAGAACGGAGACAGTCTGGTTTCCGATCGCACGCCCGAGTTCCTTCGCTGCGTCGGGCACTGGCAGACCCTCAAAGCTAAACGTCATAATACCCACAACAAATTAAAAGAATACTCAGCTGATTAGGTTGCGAGACGTGTTTTCACTGATAAAAGGTATTTTTTTAAGAGGTGTAGAGCATTAAAATGAAATGAAACGAATGAAATGAATTTTTTTTTTTTTTTTTTTTTTTTATTATTATTTTTTTTTTAATTTATGGTACAAATACAGTTCTTATATATAAATATCAGATTAAACATTTTTTTTTAAATACTTGGTAGTCACGTAGACCTCGTCAGTGGAGAGAAGCTCTTGAGTCTGATGAGGGAGCCACAGTTCTTATTCCTTGTTATAATATCTATAGGTACATAGTGTATACAAGTTATTTATTAATACAGTAAAAAGGTAAATTGATAATGAAAATATAGGAGTTATTTTGAAAAAAGCTATAGGTTTAAATGATTTATGAATTTAAGTTTGATTTTAGGAAAATTTTAATTTTTTTGATTTGCTCTGAGAGGTTACTGATGCATCGTATCTCTAGGTAAGTTATTATAGTAATTAATAGCTTTATAAATATAGTGATGCTGCATTTGGGTTGTTTTACATTTAGGCATTATGAATTGTTTTCCATTTCTCATTCAAAGTGTTTCGGGATTTTAAATGTATTTAACGTTAATTTTCAGATCGGTTTTCGTGTCGTAAACAGTTACTGTTATGTCAAATCGCGTAGGCTCCAAAAAATTGCTTAGTTCAAGTTTTCAAGTTAGGTACAGTAACAATAACGCGAACTGAAAAACCATAATTTCTAAAATCTCGATAATTGTGAGGCTAAAATAAACCTACCATTGTCCAATTACTCTCGTTAGAAATCTTACCCAGAAACCCGAAACTAATCTTTTCCCGGCAACAGGGATGATGAAAACTTTATTCATTTATTTTAACCACCCCCGTAACGAGGGATAATGGTTTCCGCTTTACAGTCGGCTGAACGACAGTGTCTATTTTCTGTTTTTCTTTTTAAGCGAATTCTCATTTCACCCTTGACCAGGCAACCTTGGGGTTCACCTCAGACCGAGGTCTCGCGAAATAATTCCCGCTCCCTTTTATCCTCCGATCAATCTGTCTTGCGTCGGGAATTAATCTTCCTGTGGCACACTTCACGGGACATTTAATACGGGGGGGTTTTCGGGACGCCGACCGGAATCGATAAATATCAATTCTCAATTTTATTAACGTCCAGTCGATAAAAGAAGTACACGAAAAACGAGCCAGACAATCTATTGTAACGAAATATCATTTCGTTACAATAGATTGTCTGGCTCCGACAAAGGCCATTGTGATTCTATCATGATACTTTTTCATACAGTCTATTCCGAGACAAAAATCGGAGAGTTTTTGGGAGATAATTTTGTGAAAACATCGCTTTTGTTGGAAGCGATTCGTTGGATGTTATTTTATTAAACGGGTGATATAAATTTATGGGCTCTAAGAATTGAATTTTTTTGGTACTCTCTGTTGACAAGATTGAATTCTTACGGCTGAACTATCTGTTGATAGGCATTTAAGCTAGAGATGGT
Source organism: Agrypnia vestita (assembly GCA_016648135.1). NCBI lineage: Eukaryota > Metazoa > Arthropoda > Insecta > Trichoptera > Phryganeidae > Agrypnia > Agrypnia vestita. The sequence continues at coordinate 62,505 of JADDOH010001746.1, read as the reverse complement.
TGGTATTTGCAATTTGTTGGAACGCTGTTCTAGTTTTTGTTTAACGCTTCAACGGGCTGAATTGCTGAAGTCGTACACACATTTATTGTGACCTCACCTGGAATCAAACCCAAAGCCCTCGGTATGAGAAACCAGTGTCGTTCCCACTAGGCTACGAGGGCCACATGAATATATCTAGGGCCAGATGAATATCGGATTAATTATTAGATGTCCAGTAATTCGACTAGCTCCAATGATCAACTATCCTAATTTAGATTGGCTGTCTGTCTGAAACTCGCTGGAATTACAGCATCAACACTGACACATCAATCAGCGCGCGGCCCAGTTTATAAGCACAGGGTCGTTATTAATTATAATTATGTCCCAAGATTTTTTACGGGTTTTTACGGCTATAGGTCGACTACAGTCAAAAGACCATTCCCTAGCTTTGTCCGGTAAGAAGAAAGCGGCGGAAAGTTGTCTGGAAAGCTCGTATTACAAGCCTCAATATGATATTCCAAATAAATACTTAATTTTAGTTTAAAAAAGGTTACTTACTTACTTACTTACTAGAAAAACTTATTTTGTGTTCATTCTTTGCATCGTAACAACACACATATTTTTTACACACATTCTTTTGAATGCGGTCTAGCTATACATAGTTTTATGTATACATGTCTATAAATGTGTTCTATTTTAATAAAGAGTTATGTATATAAATATTATTTTACGAATTTAAATATTGAATTTTATAGTGTTCTTATTTTTAACCATGCTAATATTAATACGCATATTTCGAAAAGGTGTATATTAATTTAAAATTAGTAATAATTCAATTCAACAATTATTTAACCAAAGAAAACTGCGTACGTGAAACAATCAGCCTCAATTTCCTCACATTGCACATTTATCTAACATATATTTACGCTCGAAGAACGTCTATCTGAAACAATAGGATTACCGATATATCGCAACTTGAGAGTTGGTTGGTTCAATTTGAATTGTATATCGCAAACTCGCATTTTTTGTTTATTCAACTAAAAACAATGAGACTGGTATCGAAATTTGACAGGTGATTGGTTCAATTTAAATTCTGTATCGGAAACCGCAACCCGATCGGTCGGTTTCGGTTCCGTATTGGAATCATGAATTTTATTGGGCTAGGTGGAACAGAACCGGTGATAATCAGAATAACCGGTGCATGCATAGATGATATTCGACCGATCTTGTGAAACCAGTTATTACGATATCGGCTACTTTATCGATACTGGTTCCGGTTGGTGGATAACCGGTTATATACATACATCGGTACGTAAATATGAATCACCTTCAGTTTAAGTGATTATCTATTGTTAAATATGATTAATTAGGATACGTTTTCAATAACTGATTAATACAACTCCCTCTATAACCCGGTGTGGGACATTGCCTCCCCAAAACACACCAATCTCTGTCGCCAAGAATGGATAGGGTTAATTTATATTGTCTTGCCATCTTATTTTGAGCCTACCTATTCTTTGTCTTCGTCCAGATTTATTATCGAACAGCCATTTCGAGGGATCATTCTCACAGTCCTCATACGGCCTAGCTATCGAAGCCTGCACAATTTTACGAATTTCGGCTTATTACACAGATCGTAAAGCTACTGCTTATACCGTCTACGTTACGCTCCATTATTCTTAACAGTTCCGAAAATTCTTCTGAGTATCCTTTTTACAAATACATCTAGTATTACTGCATGTTTCTTTGTTGGAATTTTTTTATACCACTATCTTTATTTTTCTGGACATCGTTAGCGTTTATGCTGATCATGGGTCGGTTCCTAAATTGGCACTATATTAAATGCGTGAGCAAGCCAACCAATCAGAGATCGAAATGTAGAATGAAGCTTCGAGCACGCGGGCTTAGTTCACACCGCTACTATCCGCTTATTCATTCCGTCTTTGGCTTTTCGATCACTTGTAACCTTAATTAAATCATAAAATTCCATGAATATTAATTGCTCTGAGTATAATTAATCTTTATTTTTCTGTACCTAGTGCATACCGTACATGCTTTCCACACATCACGTAACGCACTAAGAAATTCCGTGTGGAAATTCTACCTTTCACTACCAAATTGGTGATCCTTAATCTACAAATTAACTTTAACAGCCCTGCCAAACATTCATTAATTTTTGTTACGAATTCTAGATATGTAAATTTGTTATTTCTCTCAAGAGGTATTTATTTCTTCCAGTAAGTACCTAACCTATCCTATCCTAACTATTTCACACACATCTTGTTTTGTTTCATTCTTTTTTTATTAGTACTGTTTTCTAACCCAAAGGTAAGCACTGAATCAATTAAAGTATTAGAAGAGTAATATTAAATTAAATAAGGCAATCGAGGAACAGTGACCACAATTACGTGTGGTGATTAATTAGCTACGGAGCGCAGAAACTCACCTAGCATATTAAATCCATTGATTCCGAAGAGGGCGGCATCTCCCTGCCCGCCCGGGAACACGTACAGCGTGGGGTGGCTGAAGCGGATATTGCCCACTATGTCACTAGACTCCAGCAATTGCTCGATGCTGGCGGGCACAAGGTATGGCTCGACGTAAGCTGTAACAAAAGATACAAAACAAGTCAAGTCACGCTACAAAGCTCTGTGGCCCGGATGAAAGGAAGTCCCCGGCACCAGGAGCACAAAGAAGTTAGGAGGTTATTTGGGCTGTAGGCTGCTCTGAACCGCTCCGCGGATGACGTAATTAAATATTTTCAGTACATTAAACCGAAAGAATAAAAATTATTTTGATTTTCAGTTGTAATACATTATGTTACGTCAGATTTTATTTGATACATTAGCTGTAACCAGTCAAAAATGAGGTACTTTTATATGTCGGTTCCTAAGGATAAGTATTTATTTATTTCATTAAAAAAAATTTGAAGAAAAAAAATCGTACATCTTGGGTTTTGAAAAGGGTATAGTTAAAAATTTTAATAAAATTATTTCAATATAAAATCACTATTTTTTAGCTGTGACAATCGAATATAATGTGGTCCCACCTTCACAATTTATGAAATTCAGCAAGATGGATTTTGCATTTGCGATTGCAAATTGATCGAAATGGATTTGACGCTGTTGAAAAATAAACCTATATTTAGAAGATTTTTAAAACCATTTCACATTGAATATGGCAAGTTTTGAAAATCACCCAATATTAAGCACTTTAAAGAAATTATGTTAACGCTACCAGCATAAAAATCCAATTTGCCCAAATTTTTAAAATTACCTCTAGATATATATCAGGATTCGCATAATAGAAATAAAATTACAATAGATATAGTCAAAGTAAGGAAATTGGGTAGTTTTTCCGTACCAAAAGTGTTTCCATTTTATCTTGATATCAAAGGTTGCTTTGATTTTCCTACCCTTACAAAACACAAAAGCCGAAGGAAATTGGTATCAACCCCACAAAACACGAAACAGTCAAATAACGTGAAATGAAACGAGGAGATAATTTATCCAAAATATTTTTGAAATATTGATGAAAAATTGAAGACACTGAATTTGACCTTATCTAAGATTTAATAATTGATGAGTATAAAAGCAAAGGCAGCCATATTCAAGAAAAAACTTTACTTGTTTTGTTTTTTATAGTCACCGAAGATTACTAATTTAAAATTTTCTGAATTCGAGATTTTCTAAGAAATGTAGTTTTATTCCTTCCAAAAACATGTTTCTACATCATTATTACAAGTAAAGACGGCAATATCTTCGTAATGTATAAATCAAAGGAAACAATGTCCATTTCATTTATTTCATTGCATCCATGGAGAGATCCATGCTTGGAGTAAGCCTAAGAGATAGAATTAGAAATGACAAAAATAGGCGCAGAACTAGAGTAGTGGATATCATGGATGTAGCGAAGCAATGGGCAGGACATGTTGCAAGGCAGGATGCTACAAAATGGTCTCCCAGAGTTCTGAAATTGAGACCTTGGGAGAATAAAAGAGGCATCGGAAGACCTCAAAAGAGATGGGCCGACGATATAGCCGCTGTGGGGGGAAAGAAATGGCTACAATTAGCAAACAACAAGGAAGGATAGAAGAGTATGGAAGAAGCCTATATCCAGAAATGAAGGCTGATGAAGAAGAAGAAGAATTTCATTGCTTTACTTATATACATTGGTAAGGTTTGATTTTACTATGCCTGTCTCACTAGAGAGCTTTGTGTTGAGACAGGCAAAGTCTCGCAAAAATGGTCGCTTCATACTAATGTGAGAAACATCATAGCAAATATAAAAAAATCCACTATTTAGATAGCAAACAGAGCAATTTTAAAACATAAATATTTATTTATACACGTACATAAAAGGAAAACAGAGGTGGCAATTATTTTTAAATAACTCGTTTCCAATAAGATGTAGGTTTCCAGAGAAATTTCCTTGAGTAGCGACAGATTTTTTGTATATATCTCAGAATCAACTCAATGGGATTCCTGCATCTGCTTTTGTACCCCTCAATTAATGTGTAAAATAGGAAAATACATCCGCAATACGTAACACTAAACTTGTTATTAAATTCGAGGCGAAACTTTGGCTCGCGCTTCATGACGATGCATTGTCTCGTGTGTTTTGAGCAGAAATCGAGTTTAGCAAGCCCGACAACTAGGGGATGATTTGGCATTCATATGGTAATTGCAACCCTCGCTTCAAATTCTGCACACCACGGCTGTGGAGCGAATAGTTTGCATTAGCCCTCTATTCACACGCCAGGAGAGTTGCGAAGCAAACATAAATATGTTATTGAAAATGGAGGAGACAAATATGATAAGTGACTGCTAGAATTATTTTCTACTGCTTGTATAAATCAAGTATCTATTTTAATTGAAGAAATTCAAATAAATTTCTCCGGAATATATGGAACTTATTTCGATTGTTTATCGAAAATAAGTTCTTAAAAAAAAAGTAACCCATGAAAACCAAGTTTTTATTATACTCCCTTTCTTTGTAAAATATAACAACAATTAAAGACGAATTAAAACATATAACTTAACACTAAACTTACAGTAATTTAATGTATGTCTAAAATGTCAGATGTTTTGAGCTTTGATAAGACACTTCATGCTTTGAAGATTAAGTTCTTAAAACATTTGTCAGTGAATTTAGATTTTCGACATTCGTAGTGAAGTACCTATTATGCATACCGACGGAGTAATTCAAATTTATAAAATATTCCGTGACGTTATCGGGCCGCCGTAATCAAACTTTTCTAATGATTCCAATTTGAAAAAATCAATAAAATTTCTAAAAATCCGAAATTATACTATAATTATTAATTTTTTAACGGAAATTTGATAGATCTTCTTGATCGTCGCCACGAGTCTACTTGCCAAGTTTCAGCTCGATTGGATCACGGGAAAAGGGTCAACAATCGATCCAAAGTTTTTGTTGACGGCAAGCCGGCATGCCGGTAAGCAAGCAGACGCCACGAGTTAATATAAAGGGAGTAATAATTAACATCTCAGTTTTTCTTCTTTATATGTGTATAAATAAATATTTAATTTTTAAATGCAAATCCATTTATGATAGAGTAAAGAATGATGATATTAGAAATGAATATAAAGCTGATCTTAGCATAATTAAAAGAATTAAAAAAGGGTCGCTCAGATGGTTTGGGTATGTTGAGCGAATGAATGAGGAAAGAATGGTAAGAAAGATATATAATGCAAGTGTTGATTGCGCCAGAAAAAGAGGGCGATCGCGGAAGACGTGGCATGACCAGATTAACCAGATACAGGAAGATGGTCTCGTTAGAAGCCTCAACAACAGGCTAGCTTGCATGCAAAGATGTATGAAAGTGGATGAGGCGAGAGTTGTATGTCAGGACAGAAGATTGTGGCGCTCTGTCCTCTCTGCCTACCCCCACAGGAAAACGGCATGATGGTAAGTAAGTAACTAAGATATTGCTGACTTTTCTATGATGAGTCTGAAATCGACATCAACTCTCACTTTAGAATGAAGCGACCATTTTGTCACGTGACACGTATTGGGGGTTGATTGCTAATTGGATATTGCTGCCTTTGCTTTATAATACGAGGATATTGTTATATTTGTTTTTTATAGTGATTTGGAAACATGATTTTAGAAGTGATAGAGCTACATGTGTTTCCTATAAAATCTCGAATCCTCGGTGACTGCATTTAAAACATTTTTTTGGATAATGCTGGCTCTCACACCCCACATATTATAAAATTCTCGAATTCAGGCAGAATTAGTTAAATGCCAAATTGTAGATATATTCCAATACTTGAGAGGCAGTGCTGACTAGGATCATCTGTGAGTGCAACGCGTCTAGAATATTATTTGCGTTTTATTGTCTAACGCCACATGGTTTCGAAACAACGTCTGTTTTTTCATCAGAATCGTATAATAAGTTTATACTGACATGACGAAGAAATTACTTTTAACATATTATATATGAATATTTTTGACAAAAAAACTACTTATACTAATTTAAAAAATACATGGTAAAAGAACTGTATTACAGTTATTTACATGTTCCGTTTCTTGTGTTTTTTACAAGTTACATAGAGATATTTCTTAAATTAAACAATCATTTCACGTAAAAATGAAAGATTCAAATTTTAATTTAAAAAAAAAACAGAACTGCTATCGGGAGTCGAACCCGTGACATTTATTTCTATTGCTAGTACATTCTCCCAGCTGAACCGTGGCATTATTCTTCAGAATGTAATTATTATTTTCTGAGTAAAATATTTCCATTTTGTAAATGTAATAATGTTTCTCATCTTTTTATATAAAAAAATAAACAAATCTTTTGTGTAATTTTTTGGGTTATTCTGTCGTGTGTCTCTAATTTCTCTGATCAACGTTTCAGATATCATTGGAATAGAAAAAATCATTAGTTATAAATGTTATAAAGTTGTAGGCAAACGAAGAATATCTAGCGTGTGGTTTGTGGCATCGAGAGTCTAAATTTTTATGTTTCTCTGAATTAAGATTGGGTTGGGAGAGGTCAAAGAAGGGTGGAAAAATATCCCAGAAAATCTCACAGAAGATTCTGAACTGCCGGAAGAGCCTGATGACTAGTGGTGGACGATCCGGTTCACCTGACTGATCCGGTTCATCCGCTCATTCGTTCAAATCGAACCGGTTCAGTGAACCGGCTCAATTTGATCTGAATCTGAGCTGAATCTGAATCTAAGCTGAATTTGAGCTGGATCAGAATCGGAGCTGATTAGTTCTTTGAACGGAATGAGTCAATCAAACAAGAGAAAATCTTTTGAGCTTTTGAACATGAATCTTTTGAACGAACGCTTCAAGGCGCGGTTGGATGACAGATGTCTTGTCCGCTGGATTGCCTACGGATATTCTTATGACTCATGTTTTACAATTGTCAGATATTAGTATGCCTACAAATAGTGATAATTAAAACATTTTAATGAACATTAACATTTTTTTGGTTTCGATTGAATATTATCTATTGAATAGAAGAGCAATTCTTTGAACAAAGTATCAAGTCATTCATTAAAGTCATTTTTTGTGTTTAAACGATATTTACACGCAGTATAAGTCACATTTTTTGTCATTTAACAAAATCCTAAAAATTAATATCACATGAGGTTGCGTGTTGTAATGACATGTTTATTTGTCACATTTGTAAGTTACGTAGGGAGAATGTTTGATGTGCTATAATTACCTATGAATTTCTCGATAGCCTCGCATTTGGGATCCATGACCTCCGGGGGGTTGATCCGTATGCGGCACTGTTTGGCGAAGTACTTTTCGGGTAGTTTCTGCCACTCCGTGGTCGGCAGCGAGCAGTGTATGTCGATGGTGACGGAGTTCTCGTAAGCGCGGATGACGCGCTGCACCTCGTTCTCCTGCAGGGCGTCGCAGAAGTCCGCCAGGGAGAGGGTTCCATCCTGGGAACAAAATCACCAACTGTCATTTTGGAAAAACGTGTGATAGTTCAAGAAATAAATCACATCCCTAATTTTATAATTTGCAAGTGGGCCAAGAGTCACCTTACTTACTTACTTACCATCACGCCGTATCTCCCGTGGGGGTAGGCAGAGAGGATAGAGCGCCATACTATTCTGTCCTGACATACAACTCTCGCCCCATCCACGTTCATACATCTTCGCATGCAAGCCCGATGGTTGTTGAGGCTTCTAACGGGACCATCTTCCAGTATCTGGTTAATCTGTCTTCCGTCTTCATGTCTTCCGCGGTCGACCTCTCTTTCTGTCGCCGTCAACACTTGCATTATATATATATATCTTTCTTACCATTCTTTCTTCATTCATTCGCTCCACATGCCTAAACCACCTGAGCGGCCCTGTTTTATTCTATGAATTATGCTACGATCAGATTTACATTAATTCCTAATATCTTCATTTACTCTATCATAAATGGATTTGCCACACATACATCTAAGGGATCTCCACTGCATTCAGTCTACTTTCGTTCCTCTTCTGCCAGCTCCAGGCTTCACTTCCGTACATCAGTGTCGGTACCAGAACTCCATTATGTACCGCTAGTTTTGCCTCGGTAGACATATTTCTATTAGAAATTATTGCATTCAAAGCACCGTTCACCCTATTCCTCGCAGTCACTCTTCTCTCGATATTTTTCTCAACATTCCCTCTTCTATCGAACATACTTCCCAAGTACACAGAACCATATACTTGTTCAAAACATTCATTGCCTACTAGTATTCTTACTTTCCTCCTTCTCGAATACCATCACTTTTGAATTGTTTACATTCATAATAAGGTCACCTTATCATTAAAAATTAAATAACTCTTTAATTTTTCTTATTATTATTTTTCTTACTTTCCTTTAAAAAATAATCTACATAACACCGATATTTTTTTATTGATATATATTAAAGTACATGTTTCTTAATTACGGGTATTTTCATAATCAAATTGACCGTTCTTAAATCTCAAAGTCGCGTAAAATAACATGTAAAACATAAATAAAAATTTATTTTTTAAATATAAAGAGACTTTCACCTAGTGAGGCGTTATAAACTTAATGTGAAAATGTATAATTGTGATAATACATATATAAATAAAATTAACTACAATTTCATAAACTAAATTCGCAAAACTCGCTTACACCGACGACCGTTGCGTGTCACGTGAAAAACTATGACCTTGGAACCCAAGCATTCCATACTTGTACGGGAATTTAATATCTCGTTTAACATGCTATTTTCTAGTATTTCTATTTTATCAACAAACAAAAACTGTATTCCGTAAGATGTAGGTCTATTATTTCATAAAATGACTTTATATTGAACTTCAAAGTCACGCAACCAAACTGTAAAAGAGTTGAAAATTGAAAAACTACTCGGGGTAAGTATTTATCCAACAATATTTTCAGAACAAGATAAAATTAAATTTTGATCTTTAAAACGACATAATTATTAAAAAAAAAACTTATCGCTGTTATTTACAGCAAAAGATATTAAAAACCGAATTGGTGGCATGGCATTTGCCGCTAGAGATGTGAAAAAATAATCAATTATGGAAAGAATCGATTATTATAAAATAAAAATAGATTCATAAAAAATCGATTTATGGCGATAACGTCGTAAACGGCGCGATATTCTATCACCCCTTCTGTACGTTTTAAACAACGTTTCGTTGAAGTAATCAACCTTTCACTAGATGGCGTCAGCTTTTGAAGTGGAGTAATCAATCAAACTTCATAAATGTCTTTTTATTGAAACGTTTTTATTAAAATTCTAGTATTTCTTGCAAAGAAGTAAATATAATAATACAAATTAACACAGTTATCGTATTAGCGCCTTCGGGAGTCAGCTTCCTTGGCTCCTGCGGGAAGATTATTTTCGAAAGTCGGCAGCATAGTAGCAAAACCAGGAATCGAATACTTTCTAAACGCTTACCAAAGTTGTTATTTCTTTATTCTTTGCCCAAAGAGATGTGGTAATTTTTTGTGTTAATTATTAATGACTCGTGATTATTACCGCAATTACTGTTAATTATTAGATCATAAAGTTATGATTTTGGATATTTCAGGCGTTTAATTTAATCTCTCAAGAAAATTAGAAAAAAAAATCGATTATTTAAACAAATTCTATCATTTTTATAACAAAAATCGATTATTTTTTTAATCGCTTTTAATGCGATGTAAAATAATTGATTATTTAATAATCGATTTTTTATGTTAAATGCCACATCCCTACTACTGCACCCTGTACTTGGAAATACAATATCGTGAAGAGTTTCTTGTTACTTCGTGTCTCCATACACTAAAGGGTTTGGTAAGTAAAAGTATGCACGTAGGTACTGTCTTATTCCTGTTTTATTTGCCGGCAGTTCCCGAAGTCGTAACGGAATGACAGCGTGTGGTGGAGACGTTACGACGGGTGTAAAGAACAATGCTCCCGCCATTTTCGTTCCTTTATTTTTCTTGACAGCAACAACATGTGGGCGACACATCTCATAACCGCGGCGGAGACTTATTGCGGAGGGAGTGACCTCGCTCGTATTCTTTACAGCGAACATGGCCGACTCCCGCGTGTAGGAAATTAGATGAGTGCATTCGATCAACAAATTATTGAAATGATCAAAATGACATAACGAGACCGGGTCAATTAGCAAATTACCTGCGTTCGTAACAACCATTGGGTTTGATTATTTTTCATTTGAAAAGATTTGGAGATTATTCATCGTTGGTCACGAATAATAGGTAACGTAAATTGAAGGTTATAAATGCAAAGGCAACAGCATTAAAAAATATATTTGAAAGCAGTCACCGAGGATTACAAATCTAAAATGTACTAAATTCTAGATTTTATGTATCCACCCTCCCCCTCAAAATCATATTTACTATAAATGTATAGGCTATGTTTACTATAAAACTCCGAATTACGTACATTATAAATTAGTAATCCTTGATGACTGCATTAATTTTTTTTTGATATTGCTAACTTTGCTTTTATACCCCACAATTAAAATATTGTCGTGGATTCGCGGCGGTGGGAGCCTAATGAATCACTTAAAATCAATTAAACTTGGACGCCAACTTAACTGGAACACTATTATGTAATTCGCACTGATTCGCCGCCGGAATATTCCACGCGCAGGTACTTTTTATTCACGTTGTTTGCTTGTTTCTCGCTATTTCTATGATTTTGTCATCTGTGCTAAGTTGCAGCTGTCAAACTAAGAATGTCTTCTTGTGGACATTTAAAAAAATGTTTTGTCTCGAATTTTCACGCGTATTCCTGTGCACTCCAAATTACTCCAGACTGGTGCGTCTCCCCTCGACTTCAGAATCTTGGACAATATTATCATATAGTAGCGTAGGGGAGCCAAGGCTAAGGTAGAGTGATAATGTGTTTAATTACATATTCGCCTTGGAGATTCAGGGATGAGAAATTTTGCACATAACTGAGATCAATGGAGAAAATAATTAAAAACCTACCAGAGATTATAGAGCTAACACTGTTGATGATAATGATGATATCGTGCACCTTTTTTGTCACCCCGCCACCCTCGTGCCTCCGAAGTAATTTCAGACAAACCATGGTGACTACAATATTTATATTCAATACCCATAAAAGTAAATTATACTTTTTTACACTTTTTAAAAATATTCGAAAAATGACTACACTTACAATCTCTAAAATGAAATAAATATATATTTTCACGTTTTGGCTATAAACTGATTTATGAATTCTATGCCTACCTAAAAATATATGCAGGTGACATCGTTTACTAGCAAATGAAATATCAAAATGTAAAAAATAAATATAAAAAATATCTTCTTCTTCAAATATAGCAAATTTATTTTGTGGTGACATAATTATAATTTATTTAAATTAACTTTGTAAACACCACTTATTTATTGAAAAAATTCAACATTTTATTATCATTTTCCATATATAACTTTTTAATATTTTGATCTGTACTTCTAATTTTTTAAATTTTATTTTTGTTATCCTGACGAAGAAGCCGACGAAGTTTTGAAACATGTTGAATTTTTTCAATAAAAAAGTGGTGATTACAAAGTTAATTTATATAAATTATAAAAAATATCATTCCTACCATTCTTCCCAGTGAACTGTACACATAAAATAAACGCGGTCGATATTCATAAACGATGAGAATACTAATTGCACTCAAACGATTTTTTTAAATTTAATTCAAATATATAAAAATTCATGGGTTTATTTCAAAAGCAGACACCGAAATACTTTTCATTGTTTGCATAAAATATTCATTTTAGTGTAAATTTGCTTAAGAAACGTTAACGACAAGATTAACCCATTTAACGGAAAAATATTGTCCGTAAACATTGCCAGTTGTTTAAATAAATTACCTTTAAACTTGCAAAAAAAAACAAATTCATTGACTCATTCGATTTAATGGCTGACAAACACCTGAAAAAATTATACGGAGGCTTTCGCGGCCGCACAATAATAGTGAATTATTATGGTTCACTTTGCTTAGCGGTAAAAGCCGAGGCTTTTCGCCCTATTTTAGTAGCTCTTCCCGAAATTTTAACATCAGTGGGCGATTTTTAAAACAGAATATAAATCTCGGTGTTAATGTATAAATTATATATTTTGAGTGTCGTAATTTATGCCAAGTTTTAAGCCATTTCACAAATTATTCCTTCGCCCTAAAATACTTCAGTTTGTGGAAGATTTATGTACGGAAAATCTTTTATAGGTTTAGTGTATTTAAACAAGTAATTTTAGTATAAAAAGTTATTAACTGATTTTTTTGTTTAACAAAATACTTAGGGAGATGGAAGTTCAGAGGGCGTCGATTTGGCAATATATTGTGTAATTTTTGGTTAAAATTAGTCAGCCAATCGCAATATTTGATTATTATCCCACTACTAGATTAGCGTGTAAAATATAATTTTTGTGATATAGCACACTTTGCTACATCAAGCGGGACAAAATGAGTTAAATGACAATTTTGCCAATATATAGTACTTAATAAGCATAATATGTAGATGTTAATAAGCGTAGTAAATAGACTCATCATAAATTTTTGTAAAATAAATAATAAAATTATATTACATGAAAAAAAAATTTAACCGCGCTTATGTTTAAATGTACCTACTAAAAAGTAAAAACATATTTTGGGCCAAAAATTTTTGCCTTACTCTCCAAAAAAAGTGGGCGCTTACGATATTGATATAGATTACATAATTCTGTTGTTGATGGAGGGAAGTATGAAAATTAATTAATTATGATGAATTTAATTGATTCACGTATTGTCATTGAAAATACGTCTGTGTGCAGATTTTTTAGCTCAATTAGACATTGAGAAGCGGGTGAAATATTGATTATAAGATTCCGTCCAGGCAAACAGACAAACAGACAGGAGAAGCTAATATAAGCTTCGTAAAAAAGGCCACGGCGCGCTGCGAAAAATGCAAAAGTTTCAAGAGGTGTCTAGTATTATGAATTATGAGTGAACGTGTTTAATATTATTTAGACAATGAAAGAAAATTGTAGCAATATAAATTACAGTATACTCGTATGCTAAATCTGCGGATTTATAAAAATAAATGCATAAATATATTTTTTTTACATTTGAGAATTTTCTTAAATTATTGAATTGAATTTTAGATGAATAATATAATAAGTAAATCTTAAAGGAAAAAATTGATTTGCTACTTTCATTATATAAATTTAACAACCTATAATGATTGATTTTTTTTTTAATTTTCTACACTAGAGCGTCCGCTCTTTCATATATCGGAAATAAAATAAGCTTCATAAAGTACATTTTGTTTATACTTTACTCGTATTAGGAAAATCAAAAGTTATATCAAAATATTTTGTCTTGCTTCTGCGTGAGATTGTGTACGAGATTAAAAATGTAATATATATTATTTAGCAATTCTGTACCTATAATGGTATAAGCTTAATTATTATTCTAATTATCGCACGTATCTCGTAAAAGTTTCTCACCGAAAAATAAGTACTCTAATTAAAGATGGTTTAACTGGATAAGAAAATAAACGCTTCTTCATAAAATAGTTAACACCCCGCATTATCCTAGAGCATTTTCGCGGCTAAGAATATTCAAGTTTATTACTTCAAGTTGGATACAGAGATAACTCATTAAGCTTATAATGGGAGGGAAATTTTTTACATTAAAGTTCTATTCAACAAAGACATAGAAAATTGGTGTAAGTTAAGTACAATAATAATTTGCATTTTATTTGACAAATGGTTCAAGGTCAATTAATAATATTAATATTTTAAATATCGGAAAATAACACAGACAAATTTTCATCCATTAGGAACATACGTAACGAGGTAAAAACTGGCACGAATAAAAATATATTCAAAAGACGCGTGTGTAAGTATGTATATACGAATAGGCTGGTGCGCTGCCGTGTTGAAAACGCATCTAGAAAATTCTGTCTGTCTCACTAGCGCGCATTCATAGCTATCAGCGCAAAAAAGACATCACATGCGCTTTGTATTATTAAAAAGCGTGTTTTAAATTTTAATGAATTATTTGGGGTTGGATTCCGAACGCTATTCAATGCGCATTGGAATCCAACAGGGAAATCGTGAGGCACAATTGCTATAATGAAAATATTTTCATTTCCTTTTATTGTTGATTTAAAATTAATATTTATTTAGTTTCACACCATAGTTGATAAATAATTCCCCGCTATCTTCCCATAATGAGAAATCAGAGAAATCTGGTAATTATTTTTGTTTTTTTTTTTTTTTTGACTTTGTTTGAATCACCCTATATACAAGAAATGCCCATGTATGTTTTTGTGCCTTTTGATAGCTTTTATCATACGTAGGTGTCATATCCAGGATGCCCCGAAAATTCCGAAACCCAGCGTTGATTGCATTTCCAGCGAGTCTATTGGTAAAAGTTTGATTCGATGATGAAGAGTGTAATCCTTCAAAGTTTGTGTACATTTTTTGAGACAAATATCACTAATAACATTTCAAGTTACGTTTATAAAACGAGTATATCATTTCTGAAGAGCTCTGCAGGATGTCATGAAAGCTTTAGTTTACTATCGGAATATGGCCAAATATGCCCAAATAATATTTGTAATTTTGAAAAAAAGTGAAAGCGAACCCTCTCAGTACGAAGCTTAACGATAATTGTGTAGTGAAATGTCTACATACTTTGAGAAAAGTATTCAAAAATGAATTTACCCAGCTATAAGCGATGCCTCGACAAGTAATAGCAACAATAATGACACTTTGAATAGTGTCTACTATCCAAGAAACACTTTTCCTGTTCCTATAAATCAAGTTATATATGCTACGCTTCTCTATACTAATGTCACGAGATGACAAGAATTACGTAATCGGTGATTTTAGCACTCTAAACCTTTTACATTAAAATTGGAAGGTTCTAGGATGGTCCACATGAATCTAGAATCGACTGGAAACGCATAAACTTTGGAAAAATCTAGAAAGCGACATTACTTATAAAAAGGGACCACCGGCTACAGCGCAATCAGCTGTCAGATTTGATAGCAGGCTTAAGTCACAGAAATTCACAAAAAAGCGAAATCGTGCAGCAGGTGTTGCTATCGCGTGTGTGCTTCCTGCGATAGTAAAACAAAAAGTACCTACCGACAAGCGGGAAGTTTTCTAGTACGAACCTGGGCGATCTAAGTAACGTGCATCAGTAAATGAGAGGCAAGTTAATCAAGAGTGATAAAAGTTCAGCGAAGATAAGTAGTGTGAATTACGAAATGGATAATTAATGTGTGAAATATTCTAAAAAGATTTAGAGTGAAATCGCGTCCAATAACTTTGCGTCTTAAATAAGAGTTTAAATAGTCTTTAAATAGTCTCTAGACGATATAAAAATATTTTTAAGATAATATAATTTTGCAATATTTGTTTGTAGCTTGTAACTAATCAGAGTTATTAAAATAAGTCCTATAATTCATAGAGTCTAATTGTCGATATCTCCATTCTTCATATCGTGGCAACAAATCGTAAATATAAAAATAGCATGAATGTTTTTTCGTTTCTATATAATGTGCATATCAATCCTCACTCACCTCAGTACTTGAAATCTAAATTCAACCTTCTATCTAACCATGGTCTTACATTCCGTTCGGCTGACAGCACTTCACTATCCATCCCCATGCATAATACTGCATTCTTTAGCTTCTCATTCCAAATACAGTCGGCTAGGCTTTGGAATCAATTAAGCACAACTATCACATCATCACATACCATAACTATCTTCAAAAGCAGACAAACGCAATTTTATTTTTTCCTAAGCTTAACCTAAGTTTAACCCTTCCTTGTCCACATCCATCTCCTACCTGTCACTTTATCGTGGAGCTAGTTTTGTTTATATCTATAACTTTGTAAACCGAAAATATGTTTCAATTTTTCCACTAAATTGTGTGATATACATAAATAAAAAAATATTAATAAATAAGTATTCTTATCCCAAAATTGTTAACATTTGACGTTTCCTAAGTGATAACTATAGCACTTTCCCAATATTGTAATGTTGGTTGGAAGATGTTCGGCCGTAATTTGAACTAAGCAATATTGTTTATTTCTGTGTCTTGACAGCTATGTATAAATAAATAAACACTTAAACACTTTGTTTAAACCACAGATAATTTTATTAAATCAACATGTTTAGGGAGCTAAGCTCCCTTCTTCAGAACAAGTAATGTATCAGTACATTACTGGTCCTAAGGAAAGGAGCTCCGAAAACATGTTGATTTAATAAAATTATCTGTGGTATAAATAAAGTGTTTGTTTTTATTTATGTATAAAAATGGTGCCACAAAGTGATTTCCTAAAATTTGAACTTGTTATGTATATGTAACATTGTAAAGCCGCCAATTTTGATTTTTTAAGATTGACAGGTTTGAAATTAACAAATTCAATCAATCAGAAAACTCTAAAACGTAAACAAACTATAAGCTATACACAATTATGAAAAATGAGCTTTCTAATTCATTGAATTCATTCATTTCAAACCTGCCAAACTTTAATCGTCAAAATTGGCGGCATTAAAATATTATACAATAACAGTAACAGAAATAGCAATTAAGATAGAAATAGGCAAGCCAATTGTCAACTGGCAATAAAACCGAAAGAAAGAAGAAAAATGTTGAAAAGATGCAGAAGAGAACGAGCGAGAGCTAAATCAACGGGATAAATTCCTGCATCATTAGGAGCGCAGCTCGGCGGGGGGGTGTAATGGAACAATGTGTAACGGGCAATTAATTACCTGCATGATCCAGGAACCGTTCCCGGAGAACGTGTATCCGGCGTGTATAATGTGGCGGTGGCGAGTGAAGGAGCTCAGCAGGTTGCGCATGCACTGCAGCAGGGTGTTCATCTGGGGGTGGATCAGAATCTCGGTCACCAGGTTTTCCGTGGCGTACTGGATGAGCCTTTCGCCTGGAATGACAACAAATCAATAATCAATATGCATTGTATGTAAAAAAAATACTACTATATATTTTCTATAATATAAAGTCACTGTTGAACAACCCTGTACTGAAATTGTATATATGCCCGATCCGGGAGAGAAATTGATCGATATATTTTTTTATTGTCAATTTATATTTTTACACATTAAGTTAATATTTTATTGAAAATGTAAAGATTTTGTAATACGTTAAACCATTTGTCAAAATAATCGTTTAAATAACTGCTCTCAATTTTACAAAAAATGTATTTATCCAATACTTTTTTAAATATTATCAATTGATATGTAATTTATTTGTGTTGTATTATGATTAATCTGATTAACAATAAACTATATATTGTGTGTATAGAACAATGTATTAGTGTAGTGAAAATTATATTTTCGTATAAAGATACAAATAATATTTATAATTTTTTTTTTTTAATTATTTATTTAATAGTTAATATTTGATACCAAATGGATATGAACCCGAACTGTCTTTTCCCTTTGGCGTGCGTTAAAATTGAGTTACAGTTGCGATACGTTAAATGTTAGATGAATTCTAGACTACTTCTAAATTTCTATGACAAGGTTTTGACATTTTCGTAAGTCAAATCGCAAATCAGAGTAGTAAATGGAGAACACGATGGAGATTAGCGCAGGTCTGAAGAGAAAGGCAGTGGTCCAGCAGTGAATAAATAATAGCTGACGATGATGATGGTAATGATGACGTGGTAGTATTTTTAAAGCCAGCCAATTAAAACATTTTCTTATGCAGATATGAATTAAAATATTAAAAAAAAATTAAGGATCATAAAAAGATTGTCTTTTAAAATTCTAAAAAAAATGTAATTCGACATTGATAATTCATAATATTAGGTCCTTACATATGAAATTGAGGTTTTGCCGTACTGGCAAATTTGATCTCAAATATCTTCTCTTTGGCTAGGAATTCCAAATCCAAATTTATACAGCTATTTACTCATGTATTTGTGTTTTGAAAATTGTAATTCATTTGTTTTTTCCTCAATTGTTTTTTTCTTTGCGTCACTCAGTTTACAAAATGAAAAACTTGAAATATCGCGTTATTTACGAGTACGAGTTCCACCGTGGCACCAGTGCTGCAGAAACGGCTCGAAGGATTAATGATGTGTATGGCGACGGTGCCGCAAAAGAAAACACAGTGCGTTTTTGGTTCCAACGGTTTCGTTCTGGAAATTTCGACCTGCAGAACAAGCCCCGTGGACGGCCGGAGACCAAAGTTGATAATGAAGAATTGAAGGCTATTGTGGAAGCGGATCCATCGCAAACCACATCCGAGTTAGCTGCAGGCTGCGGTGTTAGTGATAAAACTGTTTTAATCCACTTGAAGCAAATTGGTAAGGTGAAAAAGCTTGAAAGGTGGGTACCTCACGAATTGAGTGAAGCAAATCAACAAACGCGCGTTGACTGCTGCGTTGCATTACTCAACCGGCACAATAATGAAGGGATTTTAAATCGAAACATTACCTGTGTGAAAAGTGGATCCTGTATGATAATCGGAAGCGCTCATCGCAATGGCTGAACCTTGCCGAACCAGCCAAACCATGCCCCAAGCGAAAATTGACTCCAAAAAAGTTACTGTGAGCGTTTGGTGGACTAGTGCTGGTGTCGTTCACTACAGCTTTCTTAAATCTGGCCAGACGATTACGGCAGATGTTTATTGTCAGCAACTGTAAACCATGATGGAAAAGCTAGCTGCTAAACAACCGAGGCTGGTTAATCGCTCTAGGCCACTGCTGCTTCATGAGAACGCTAGACCACACACTGCACAACAGACGGCTACCAAATTAGAGGAGCTTCAATTGGAATGTCTAAGACATCCACCGTACTCTCCGGACCTTTCCCCAACAGATTACCATTTTTTTCGAAATTTGGATAACTTCTTGCAAAGGAAAAAATTCAACTCCGATGGGGCAGTTCAAACCACCTTCAAAGATTTTATTGATTCCCGTCCGAATGGTTTTTTTAGTAAAGGGATCGATGAACTACCTATGAGATGGCAAAAGTGCATAGATAGCAATGGTACATACTTTGATTAAATAAATATATTATAATAAAAAAAATCGGCTTTATGTTCCTCCCATACTAAACCTCAATTTCATATGTAAAGACCTAATATTTGAATTTAGGAAAAGCTTTTTCAAACTTCATTTGATTTTAACTTCGATTCTGCATTTTTTCTGGCTCAGATCAACAAAGCACAGTTACTAGAAATGCAATTGTGAATAAATATGTAAAATAATAAAATAAGTCAGTAAGCATATATGTATACAAAGAAAATTAATCATTTGAACAACACAAACACAATTATTAGAAAAAAATTGAACTAAAGACAAATTTAAAAACATGAAAACAATCTTAAACGTGTTTAGGTATGAGCAATTAGCACAAACGCCGCGAACTAAAACTACCGCGCTGAAGAAGAAAGCATGGGAAAAAAAATCGCGATGCGATTGTGAAATTTTCCGAAAATTGTGAAAAAAAGTGATTAATTTTGCAAAAAAACATGTGTATTTTTGTATATTTCAGGATATCATTTTGAAAATGAAATATTTATTATGCTAATATGAAGATCGCGACATTTCTGTTACTAAAGCAGAGTCTGTTCACTTCAGGAAGGCCACTTTGCATTAGTGTGAGTAACAGTGCGTTTACAAAAACTTGTAACAATTTTTTTGAGTAAATGAGACATGCAAAAAATAAATGTATGTTAATATTATTTTAGTTTCCAAACCTAAAATAAGCATAGGTACAAATATTATAAAAAAAATTCATTCCGTTTTCGAAATTAATATGAATTCAAAATTGTTATTAAATAAAATGAAAATATTGACTGTATGCTTTTTTAAATAAAATACTCCAAATTGATTTTTTTTAATATTTCAGTTTATTGAAAATTAAAACTAATAAGTGAATCGTCGAATTTAAAAAAAATCGAATTATGCAAAATAAAATGTATCCATTTATGGCGCAAGGGGCTAAAAATATTTTTAATTACGAATTACTGGGGTATTCGAATTATCGGGGTTAATCTACTGTGGAATTCACATTTTAAGGCTTGTGGGTTTTTAAAATTTCGAATATATATAAAATACATTAACTTCTCAATATCCAACAATAATATCAATGAGGTTTGCTACAAACAAATTAATATATTTGCACAGCCAATATCCTGCTTTACAGGGCTTCGCCAATAGAGCAGTTTGAAAATTTTCAAGACCTTTGCACTCTGACAAGTGAAAAAAAAAAAGTGGTCTGCTTTATATGGTTGTGGCCTGGAACATAACTCGCCATATAAACAAAGTATGCCTGTAATTGTTATAAGGGATGCACAAACATAACTAAATATTAATAATAACACAAACAGAAGTAAATATGGTAATGTACCTTTTTATTAACATTGAACATAATTCATTGTTTTTGTAATTTATTGCAAACACACATTAGAATATCCTTAACAACAATGGTTCAAATAAATGATAATATCAAACAACGAGTTAAACATAACATTTTGTATGAAAATTTGATCAGATTCTATCCTTGACATTGTCTATTTAGTATACATATCATATACTCACTCTAGGACGATCTATTAGGGTCATTAATGACCAGTTGACAGTCTGTTTGTTAAAAAATAAAATAAAATATGATACAAAAATGATAAAAACACATTTCATGACTTGAAAATTCCTATTCCACACTTGAAAAATAACAAAATAATTATCCAATAAACTTGACACATTTTATCATTTATCCCATTTTGACTTTAACCCATTCAAAGAAATTAAATGATTTTGAATTCCTTCATCAATCTAAAACATACTGAAATAATTGCATATATAATCTGCATATAATCTACAAAATACTATATGTTCAATTTGATTTTGACTAATATGTATATATATATATATGTATATATATATATATATTAGTCAAAATCATATAAGTCCTGTTGTTAGGAAGACGCTAACGCTTGTTGCGACCTGGGGCCCGGAGCCTGCGAAAGATGTTTCACAATGTCCACCCAATCATATCCTCGGGGTTTCTCTCCCCCCTTACCGCCCTCAGCACGGTCCCACACTCTTCTTTTTTGTGATTTTGTTAATATTTCCTTCTTGGGGCCTTTCTTGCTCTCGTCCTAAAAATACAGCATCTTGTCAGTATTGTAAATTCAAAATGTCGCATCTACTACTCATTAAGTTGAAAATCAACATGAAAAATCAATCAAAACAATTGGGTTCTCCTTATTTAGTGATACATTTTCAGCACATAATTTCTAAAATGTACAAAGGAGTACACCTGGATAAATGTGACTTTAGAAACTTAATAATAATTCTTAACCTATTTTTGTATCCACATCAAACTGAGGCAGGTGCAAAGGATGCACCTGCCTCAGTGCCTCTAGCCTTGTGCCCTTTTGTTCATTTATTCAGTGACAATTGTAAATTTTGAATTAATGCTTTTTAGGTATTAATACAATATTGTTTTGCGCATTGGTACGATTTGTGGTTCAGTCGGAAAGTGTTGAGAGTGTTGCTCGTTACAACATTCTTCTATCAATCAATTGCATACATACATTTTTTCATGACATTATTTTATATATAAGTATGCACATATTTAATGAGACTTTTCTGCTTAAATTTATTCAGCAAGCGTGTGCAGTGCAAACTTTGAAGCGTGACTTGTACGCAGACATACATTTTGAAAAAATCATCGAAATAAAATATTGATGTGATAGAATATTATGATGCATTGAATTTTGAATAATATGATACTAATTGTGATGAGAATAATACGATATATCTTGAAATTCTATTTTTTTTTTAAATATATGCTCACATTAATGTCATGCTGCAATGTGCTCATTGCACGCCTCTGTTATTCGGGTAATATGAACTTGGCCTGTTTTTCTCCCTTATATGTAGGTATAAATATATAAATGAGATGGTCCAGCACCCAAATTTCTTACCCACCGCCTGTAATTTTCTTGGCCGGCAAACTGATGATATATTAGCTTTCAAGACACAAGAAAAATAGGATGTATATACAGTAAGTCCTTCATATACAAACGAGTTCCATTCCGAAAGCTCATTCGGAAGTGGAATAATTGAATTGTAAAAAAAAGCAAAGAAGGAATTGTAAAAAAATTACCTGTGCATTATCTATCAATATTTTCTCAACATCGGCACTGAGCTCTGCAACACAGGCTGTGGTCTGTTCCTCTAGTAAGTCTGTCAATTTCTCCTTTAAACATTCAAACAATGTGTATGTCATGGCACAACCTAACCACTGATCGGCTTCTTCTTCTACAGTAGACATTATTTTATCTTTTACAGATTGAACTCTGAAAAATAACAATATTTTCTCTTTATTAAGAGTTTATAATATTAAGTCCTTACATATGAAATTGGCGTTTTGCCGTACTGGCAAATTTGATCTCAAATATCTTCTCTTTGGTTAGGAATTCCAAATCCAAATTTATACAGCTATTTACTCATGTATTTGTGTTTTGAAAATTATAATTCATTTGTTTTTTCCTCAATTGTTTTTTTCTTTGCGTCACTCAGTTTACAAAATGAAAAACTTGAAATATCGCGTTATTTACGAGTACGAGTTCCACCGTAGCACCAGTGCTGCAGAAACGGCTCGAAGGATTAATGGTGTGTATGGCGACGGTGCCGCAAAAGAAAACACAGTGCGTTTTTGGTTCCAACGTTTTCGTTCTGGAAATTTCGACCTGCAGAACAAGCCCCGTGGACGGCCGGAGACCAAAGTTGATAATGAAGAATTGAAGGCTATTGTGGAAGCGGATCCATCGCAAACCACATCCGAGTTAGCTGCAGGCTGCGGTGTTAGTGATAAAACTGTTTTAATCCACTTGAAGCAAATTGGTAAGGTGAAAAAGCTTGAAAGGTGGGTACCTCACGAATTGAGTGAAGCAAATCAACAAACGCGCGTTGACTGCTGCGTTGCATTACTCAACCGGCACAATAATGAAGGGATTTTAAATCGAATCATTACCTGTGATGAAAAGTGGATCCTGTACGATAATCGGAAGCGCTCATCGCAATGGCTGAACCCTGCCGAACCAGCCAAACCATGCCCCAAGCGAAAATTGACTCCAAAAAAGTTACTTGTGAGCGTTTGGTGGACTAGTGCTGGTGTCGTTCACTACAGCTTTCTTAAATCTGGCCAGACGATTACGGCAGATGTCTATTGTCAGCAACTGCAAACCATGATGGAAAAGCTAGCTGCTAAACAACCGAGGCTGGTTAATCGCTCTAGGCCACTGCTGCTTCATGATAACGCTAGACCACACACTGCACAACATACGGCTACCAAATTAGAGGAGCTTCAATTGGAATGTCTAAGACATCCACCGTACTCTCCGGACCTTGCCCCAACAGATTACCATTTTTTTCGAAATTTGGATAACTTCTTGCAAAGGAAAAAATTCAACTCCGATGGGGCAGTCCAAACCGCCTTCAAAGATTTTATTGATTCCCGTCCGAATGGTTTTTTTAGTAAAGGGGTCCGAATGGTTTTTTTAGTAAAGGGATCGATGAACTACCTATGAGATGGCAAAAAGTGCATAGATAGCAATGGTACATACTTTGATTAAATAAATATATTATAATAAAAAAAAATCGGCTTTATGTTCCTCCCATACTAAACATCAATTTCATATGTAAGGACCTAATATGTACATAACCTCTCCTCCAAAAGCTGCATTAAAAATAAGCTGGAGCGGATCAGTGAAATAATTTCATCCCATCTGACATTAGATATTTCAACAACACTAATCAAAAATTGTATCTGTTAGTCACATATTTTAACATCATGCGCCTCCCACTCTCTGAACGATGAGGAAACAAATGGTAAAGAATTGCTTAATTTAATAATTTAAACTATGTTTGTTATTAATTTTATTTTTATTTATTTACAGATATATACGGCTTAATAGTCTTTTACATTGTTGTCTGTACAAAATGAAGTGTATATACAAAATGTAGTACATATGGTACAAGCAACAAGTTTGTACAATAAATTTATTTGATACATATAAGAAAAAATAAATATCTTGTTACGTTGTAAAAACTAGTGAAATATGCTCCATGCAAATAATTGAGATTTCAAGGTAGGTACTAGAAAGATTGCTTGACCGGTTCGCAGCCCGTGCGCGGATCTAGCCGCTACCTCGTAATATCTATGATTGCAACGCATCATCATCTAAGCTTATATACGTGTCAGTAGACGCCTGGGAAACGCATTTGGACTTCATTCTTCAAAATGTAATCGTTAAAGGGGTCCGGTTGACATACTAACCTGTGTGGCGTACCGGTAAGCACGAATATTACATGGATTATTGAGATTCCAACTTTGCATGTCAGATATAATATTAACATTGTTTGTTCACAGGGCCCTTACTACGCACCATGTAATGATGGTTGCACATAATTATGTGCGCATACAATAGATGCAAACTTATACGCTACCCATGTAGGGCGCGTTCAAACTAATTTACTATGTGAATGGATCCTTCATTATAAAATATGTTATTTCTGGATGACTCTGGGGCCCCGAGGTGGAAATTACAGATGATCTCGACTGAAGTCTGATGCAACCAAGTGCAAATCACGCCTGGAGAGATGTCCGGATGCAATGGTAACCTCATTATCATTTTTAACATGGAAGGCGCACTGAGACGTCATACTAGAAGTCCATGTTGCAGTTGCATTTGGGCAGGATGTCGACAACGCCATTCTTTCGGAGCCACGCACAGACTCTAAACTTTGTGAAATAATGTGATTATCTATGAAAATTGTGCCTTATTGTTCCATCATTCTTTCTTGTCCACATAAATCTATAGTTAATAAAAATTAAAATTCTGAAATATAAAAGAGCGCGCTAATGGTATTATAGATAACCTCAAATAACACAACTTTTGCCACGTCCATAGTGGCGAACTACGTATTTCGGGGTATAATTCATGTATAATATTTTTTCACTTATTAAATATAAACCCAACTATTAACCCAATATGGGAATAATGATTGTAACTCTTTTTTAGTTTCACAAGTAAATTCTACCCATTATAGAAACAAATATGGGAATATTAGGTTTATTTAAATTTTACAATGAAGTAAATTTTGTCGTGTTTACATTTCACTATTTTATTTCTTGAATAACAAATACAGAAAATCATCAATAAACTTATTATTCAATTGCTTTTATTTAACCTTGCATTTTTTTTATCAATTTATTATAACTCAAATAATCAGTGAATACTTGCATTTCGTTTTGAATGAATTTGACAATATATTTTGTAACCTTGCTATCTTTTCTGTAATATACAAAATTTGTAAACTGAAATTTCTTTTATATAATCAACCTTTCCCACCTGCAAAGAATTATAAAATCTAAACTAGAAAGACATGGTACAGCGAATAAGGTATTAAAGAATCTACCTGGGGTTCATGTGATTCTGCTGAGCCAGTTGGTGAACAGATGTTCTTTCAGAGAAAGTTCATATGTTGCGATCTATATATTAATTACGCTAACCAATGTCGCTGTCGGATGATTTTTGTTGCCAGTTAAAAAAAAACAAATGGTGAAATCGTATAAAGTAGTGAGGAGTATGGATTGTTTTAAAATACATGCAGATAATATTTAATGTGTAGAAATATTATACATGTAAAATAAAAATGGTCACTTATAAAAATAATGTACTTAATATTTATGAACGTTTATTAATTTTTAATATACATATTTGTGTTTCAAAATTGTTTGTAAATTTCGTCATATCTTTTTTTGGTTATGGTCAACCAGCCATAACCCAGCTGCACAGCTGTCAGTTCGGCGTGGTTCGGCACGATTGTCGCCATATTGGAAAGATGACAGCAATGTTAGCATATTTATGTTTTCTCTTTATACTATTTATCGCTTTAAACGCTCTTTTAGTTTGAAAAATGTTGAATAGTAGAAAAATGAAAATAATGAATGAAATGAATCAAGTCGCAGTCGATTTTAGATTACGGATTCACGTATTTAACTGTCATAAACTTTCAGGTTAGAATTTCGTGTTTCGGAAATGTATGTCATCGCGTATCGATCTTTCTTTAAATTTAGTGCAAGACACAATTGTCGCCATTGTTTACGTTTTCTCTTTATACTATTTATCGCTTTAAAAAGCTACTTTTATTCTATCATCTGTTTATTACAATGAAATTTTAAAATTCTTACCAACATTGCCATCTTTTAAACGATTTGATAAGAGCGTTCAGAATGGTTTTGAAAAGTTTCGTAGAAATTCCAACAGATATCGATGGTAAGTACTAACGTATCGTAATGCCGCCGATTTTGAAGTTTTCAGTTTGACAGATTAGGTTTTAGAGCTTTCTGATTGATTGAATTCATTATTTTCAAACCAGCCAAACTGTTATACAATAACTGTCAAGATACAAAAAAAGAAATATTGCTTATTTCAGAATCGAGTTCTATTAACTTTGTAACAGTATGGAAGTTCGATTTTGTAGAACACTTTTCTTTTCTTGATATTTTGTAAATTTTATTTTCCGTATTGAAAAATGGAAACATGCGAGATACAATTGGCCGAGCAGCGGCCGTGATGCGGCCACCATAGCAAAAATGGAAATTTGCCAGATACAATTGGCCGCGAAGCAGCTGACGTAGGCATTGGCAAACAATTGTGTTTGCTGCACAGCGGCCACAATAGCCGCCTGCAGGGCCTAGCAGTAAGCAATCGACGATAGCCGATTGCTTTCCTGCTAGTACAAGTATAAATACTCATATTATTCAAAATGGAAAAATAAATTTAAAAATAGAACAATTTGATAATAATAATATAAACAAGAAAAAATATAATCACTGAAAACATATTTGAAGAAATGGATAGAAAAAATAAAACAATAAAGTAACATTGTGTTGTACACAAAAAATATAGAGGTAGAAACCGATGAAGAAATGGAAAATGACAGAAGAATAATCTAATTTCATTTAGAAGATTTAATAATCTAATTTATAAGATTTATGTAGAAACAGATAAACTAAGCTCCTTCAAGCAATTTTTAAAACATTAAATCCATGTTAAATATATCGATATCTGAAGTTATTTGCCAGTCAAAGTATCTGTGAAATATGTGTGGTAGTTATTAGTTGAGTGGTAACTGTGAAAGAGTGAAAGGTGCCGCGTATTTGGATTAGGTACACGCAGATTTATTAGATGCAATGGTTCGGAGCAATCAAAATTAAGTTTATGGTTTTGAATGAGATTATAAGGTCGTATGATTTTCGTCTGTGCAATAGTTCAGAGCAATCAAAATATGAGTTTATGGTACCATACGATAGAGTTATATTCAAGTTGATTCGTACAAGTGAAACATATAGAAGTTTGATCACAGGTACCGAATAAAATTCTTTAATGGTTCTAAGTAGAAAGCCCAAGGTTTTCATGTTTGTTTGTTTATTGGTGCGGCAGAACCTTATCGTTTGACATTTGTTAATATTAAGGTGATTCAGTATGTACCAACTTTGTAAATTGTTGAGGTTTTCCTGTAATGTTTGACAGTCAGTGATGTTTGTGATTTTCCGGTAGATTTTTAGGTCATCGGCGAAA
Organism: Agrypnia vestita; assembly: GCA_016648135.1. NCBI lineage: Eukaryota > Metazoa > Arthropoda > Insecta > Trichoptera > Phryganeidae > Agrypnia > Agrypnia vestita. The sequence continues at coordinate 34,398 of JADDOH010001746.1, read as the reverse complement.
AGCAGAACTTCTACGTTATTAAAACAAGATATTATGATATTGTTTATGAATAGAAAGAATAACACAGGTCAGAGGTGGCTACCTTGTGGTAAACCACTGGAAGCTATTTTATATAACAAACAACATGAAATTTTGAAATTAAAGTCAACGAGCATTTGAAAAGTCTTAGCAAGGTCAATAGCAAATGATCAATTCGGAACTCGCAAACCACCTAATAGATTCTAATCACCCTTTTGATATAAATACCGGTTTTAAAATTTTACATATCTTTCTTGGGAGCTTTCATTTGAATAATTTAGAAATTATAAAAAGTATTAATAGAAACTTAAATATTATGAATAATCAAATAAACAAAAAAAGCCCTCTGTTAAACCTATTTCCATTATACTTACTTTGTACCTGCGTAATTGTAATCATGCATCCTCCAACCCCCTCCCGCTATAAACAAATCTGTTTATATTTGATCATTAATTGTATTATCCTGAAAAGGGGAGCATCGCCCAAAACATGTTGATTTTTTCAAAACAAAAGAGTGGAGATCTGCACTCCCCAGATACGTATACTAATTCGGTCTATTTTACCTGCGTTTATGAGTTTTTAAAGCTTATTCTTTGTTGTATCTCAAGTTTTTGAATGAATGAACGAGTTCTATTTGTCAAGTAACCTCATTCGCCGCGCAAACCGAACAAAAAATCATTCCAAATGTCATCTTCGAAACGCACATTAATTATGTTATTTATCCGTTAAAAAAGTGTTAAAATTAAGTATTTTTATATTTTTTAATATATTTAGAACGAAAATATCGAAATAAAATATCTTTAGTGTTATTGCTTCCATGGTTTTATTCAATAAACATGTGCATACATTTTTGACAGTAAATTTCATTACTTATTTTCATAATTGAGCCCTTGCCCGGAATAACGTTGTATCCAACAATACTCTCATTCCGAGAAAAATTGAAAAAATGAAACTAGTTACAATTTATTACATTTTATATTTTAAATATAACAAACATATAATTATTAACTAATCTCAATATAAAATAAGGAAAAAAGGCAATTAAATTTGAATCTATAGTTTAAAAACATGCTAAATCAGTGGAAAAACGTTGTATATGAAATTTTCACAAACAACGTTATTTCGCAAAATGCTTTTTATTTATTCTGCTTTACTTAATAATGCCTTTTAAAAGCAGCATGCTCATCTAACATGAATTCACAAATGTCATCGAGGTCCTTGAGCTTAAGAGCCTTATCGGCAGTGGATTGAAATACATTGAAGTTAGTTCCAGGCTCCCTAACTGCATGATTTTTTTCCAAACGGTAGCTAAACTTCCCCTTCTTCCACAAAGCGTTGGTAGAAGGCTATAGGAGGTCCATGATTCTAATTCTTTGTGGAAGGTACGAGCTCTGATTGTGATGGGATCATCAGTAAGTTAAGAGCTGTTACGGAATGATAAGTCTCTCGTACATACTATTACCTATCTCCGACTGTTTGCTGAATATGGCGTCGCACATTCAATTTCTCAATACACTAGACGAGATGATTACTTTTTTCATTGTAATTCAGTAACCTGAATGTTGATTGAATATTTATCTTGATATTAAAATGGAGAAAACATCCCGGATTCAAACATTTTTGGCAAAAACACGACCCTGCGAAAAGGAACGAGGAATTAAATAAACTTTTTGTATCGGTATTACATTAAGTTACGATATAAAGAGCACTATTATGCCAGCATTATTATCAAAAAGCATTTCAAATATTAATATGGATAAATCAATTGAGTAAAATCGGTTAACGTTCGACAACATAATATTGTCACATAAGAATTTACAATATCAATCAGAACTGCCAAATCGTATACAATGTTATTCCACAAACATGTTCTGGCAGGTCAATTGCAGGTTTGATAATATTTTTTCTGGATAAACACTCCTTTCCTGCATCCTTCAACTTATTGGCTTTGATATATTTCCAGTTTAAAACATTAAATGTTCGTTTTCTCCCTTAATTCATGTGAATTAAACCACACTCCACGATATTGACGCGCGGCGATGCCATTTTGAGAAACAATATACAACGTTCTTCCACAAACCAATAACTTTAAAATGCAGCCAGAAGGCTAAATATTTTTTTATTGACATATTATCTACCTTAAATGATACATAATAACATACCCAACATAACTCCATAAATAAATCAAAATTGAAATTTGTGTTGGATACAACGTTATTCCGGGCAAGGGCTCAATTAATGAATAAGTAATTATTGAAAAATAAGTAATTATTTAAGACTGTATATTGAGAAACCAGAAACTGCAACTTCTAAGGGATTATTGTTGATTTTTACATGAATATAACCATCACAAAAGTGTCTAAAAAACAGCAATCGTGCGCGAAATTGCGCGGCATATGACCGGTTAAGTGTGATTAAAACAAAGTTTTCATTATTTTATTTAACAGAGAAGCAATAAGGTTATCAGGCAACAACACCGAGCTTGTGCAGGAGTATACTACTGTGTTAAAAAATATTGAATCTTTGGTCGGCAAAAATACATTTATAAAAAAACACATTGTTAGCACCTTCGGCACATTTTGCGGACACTTTTCAAGTCTAAATCCTTGGTCAAAAATTGTGTACTGATCCATTGCTTAACCCCACCTCACTTGCAAGTTCTTGGACTGCATAACCAAAATCCGTACATGGCCAATCATACTTATTTGAACACGGAATGTGGATTGGATAAATTATTGGGAAATGGGACAGTTTTCTGGAGAGGTCAGTGGTTAATAAAAGGAGACACACCCTTAATTTTTTTCTTTGATCCAGGTCGAAGTAAACACAGTACTGGGTTTCTCCCTTATCAAAAAGTCAGTAGATCTTAAATTCTTGTGGCACCTTATTCCTTATCAGAAGGCTTTATGATCACATAAACGGGCACACATAACTTAAGCAGTCAAGGCAGTTCAATGAATTAGAAAGTCAGAAAAGAGATTTTGGTAGAGCGTGCACTGTGGAGAGGTATAGGAAAAAAGGTGGATATGTTCAGTGATGTCTGGTCCTGTTCATAAAGATCGAACAATATAGTTGTTTCGGTTTGTTGAGGGCCTACCAGGACACGGTTCGCTGTTTACCAATATGTGACCATCTTTGAAGCAGTTGTAACACTTTTTTTCCCGTAAGATGCTCCTAGCATCGTCCCCAAAAGCTTGTTGGATCTTGCGAATGATTTCTATTTGGGTATCGCCAAATTTTGATGTAATAATGCTGCTTAAATCGTTCCGTCATATCACAACAACTGACAATACGGTGGGCATTAATTATGCTTCTTCACTCAGAGGCCGACTGCCAGCATGGGAAAAAATTTACACGTGGGCACGAATATCCCCTACACATTTCTACCAAAGGACACCTCCTGTCCTTCACTCGTTTGGGTGAAAAAAATAAGGGTTCAATATTATTTGAATAATCTACGTATATCTTAGGTCAAACAATACAGTTAGACAGAATAAACAGACACGTTTAACAGAAATAGGCAGTACTAGGAAATGCAGAGTACTTTTAAAGCCAAAATACCACAATTATTATTTAAGTCTACGAACATGTGTTTGTGTGTCCAAAAAGTGCTTCTAGTACGTATATACTCACAAAGAGCAACAGAAAATGTTATGCTTTGAAAATCTCCGAGATATTGAGTAACAAACATACGGGGTTCCAAAATTATTTCAGAATGCCAGGGAACCAAGGTTAAAATTTGCAAGAGAGAACGAACATAACTGGTTGAAGAAGTTGGCTGTCCTCAAGCTCAACAGAGTGACAAAATCAGGAAAGTATTGAGCAACAGATGGATGAAAATTGAAACAGATGAGAGAATTGGTGATCCTCGAGGGAGGATCGTCTCCAGCAACGGGCAGACACAGACTGGTGATAAATGTGATGATGATATTTATGTTGATAAATGTGATGATAAACGTATGCAACAAGTACCAAAATTACGAATTCACAATTTTACAAGAGGTTCATAAAAAAAACAAATACTTACAGATTCCTATTATAAAAAGTATCCATATTTATAGTAGGTTTTTCTGTTGGATATTTAGGACCCCATGATATTTCTAATAAGAATGATTTTACATCTTCGTTTTCACCATACTGAAAATAAAAATTAGAAATATATGTTAAACTATGAGATAACGACAAAAATAGAGGGGTCAAGAGGGTGGCATCTCAATCCTCATTCATGAGGGACCGATGCACAAGGAGAAGCATATAAACCATCTTAATTACTCCCTTTCTTTTAACTCATAGCGTCTGCTTGCTTGTCTGAGGAAAAAACTTTAGATAGATTTTTAACCCTTTTGCCGTGATCTAATGGAGCTAAAAATTTGCAGGCAGACTCATGGCGATGATAAAAATGATCTAACAAATTTTCGTTACAAAAATTAATAATATATAATTTTCGATTTTTCGAAATTTTTTATTTATCAATTTTGTAGCATCGCCCGACTCGAGCTCAACATGTAGGGTAAGAGCTAAACCTGTTTTAACTAAGAAATGAGAAAAGGAGTATAATAAAAACTTGGTTTTTATGAGTTAGTTTTTTTTTAACCTGAATTCTACATTGGCATTGCAATTTTCTATATCACGAGACCGAAATGTTTCAGCTAAACATTATTCTATTGTATATGAAATATACAGAATAACGTGTTGCTGAAACACAAGGATACTTATTTTCAGACGGATTTCTTATAAGGACCATCGTCTTGGATTATTCCGAAATTGATAAAACGATAATATTTTGAATCAAAATATCGTTTATAACTCTACACACAAACACAAAACTGAATGGAATCAATATAGTGTGAGACATTTACCTTATACTGAAAAACAGTAGATGAAATTTGTTTGAAGGCTTCATCGCCATCATAAATGGACGAAAGCACCTCCCTTTCTTCAGCCTGTAATTCTATATCAGTCATCTCTGTAAAAAAAAATATTAAACAAACAACATTCTACGTGTTAACAAATTAGAACAAGTATGCATCCTAAAATAATGCAAAATACTTACTTTTATTATAAAACTTATAATAATACTAGACTTGGATTCTATAATTCGCATTAAAATTGTTTATTGGCAATGAACTGACTGACAGCTGAGTGTCACGATTTATGCATGCATAGAGATTCTGATCATATGCATAGAAAAGAGAATATATCATATGTTGCAAACGTCAAACGAAACTAACACAGACAATTTATTTAGATTTTGTAAAAGCATAAAGGTGGCAATACATTTGGGGAATGTGGAGGGGGGCGGTAAAAGGACGATCAGGTCATAGATAACATAATAATAGATCAGGTGCTTGATGGTTTTATTGTGCGGAAAGAATCGATGAAGGCGTACAGGCAAGGAGGCGGTGCTGGACCAATGCAAGGCTCTGCAGTCCGGTGAGTGGAGTTGTGCCAGAGTCTGCAGCCGATGACCGTAAGCGGGGATCTAGAACCCATAGATGCGACTATAGCCGGGAGTACAGTCGGACTGTCGAGGCGGTGTACCTCGAGTGAGTCGAAAAGGTGATTGTGAGGTCATACGATTCCACTGATGATTGACTGACTGCAATCACTAGCCCGCGAGTAACTCCAGATTGCCGGCGTAGAGAGCCGAAATCTGTGGAGCATCGCGGGCGAGACCTGCAGCGTGTCCCTGCTGTGTCGGAATGCTGGAGACTATTCTTTTTTGTATGAAGTCAGGGGTTATATACCTGTCGATTATTTTGTCGTCTGGGAAAATGCCTTATCAGCGAGTCGGTTCCTTGAAGGAAGTGATTGCGTCAGCGATTATTATTATGTTGCCTGGTGCGACCTTGTAACTATATATAATAACTGCTACATACATATCAATAATATTGAGAATAATATAGTATAAAAAATTTTGAAATAAGTTACTAAAACTTAGGGATAGTTCATAAACCACGAGGTCCCATTTAAACTCTTTTGAATCCCTCCGTGTAGCCCTAACCTTGCCCCCTCTACTCTCCCTCGAGTGGAACAGTTTTTTCCTATTAATTCCAGAAGATATTTTGTGCTGTTTTCTCTTACCAAACCTATTTTAAAAATGATTGTGTATAAAATGAACAACACTGATATTTATTTTGTAGAATAGCCCTGCATAACAATTTGTATTTAAAAAATTACCGAGGTTTATTTGATCTCGGTCTACTTTAAGTATGGCGACCCGGTGGGGCCCCATGTCCTGGGGCTCTCCCGCGTTCTGGAGAGTTTAAAAGGTAAGTGAGTGCCATGAAGTTTCCCAAGAATGGATTAGGGACTATCAAAAGAAGCATGTACTGGTAGCTTTCATGGACATCTCGGGGCGTTTGATAATGCCTGGTGGGAGATGATTCTCACTAAGCTGAAGATGTGGCAGTGCCCGAGGTATCTTTTTGAACTAGTCAAAAGTTACCTCAGTAGTCGGGTTGCTACCCTCAGTTATGGGAGGGTCTCGAGCACCAGGCATACAAACACGGGTTGTCCACGTTGGGTTCGGTCCTTGGACCGACCCTGTGGAACATCCTGTTCAACGACGTTCTCATGCTACCGCTGCCTGCGGGATGCACCATTATAGGATACTCGGACGATGTTCTTCTGCTCGTATCCGACCAGAGCCGCTTAGCGCTGGAAGAGAAGAGCAAAGGTCGATCAAACTGATTGAAGAATGGTGTGAAAGGAACAAGTTAGCTACTGTGAAAACGAGAGGGACGAATGTAAAATTTAAGCAAGAGATTAAATGGCTGGGTGTAACTTTTGATACGTCGGGTTCCTTTTCTCCTATGTCAAGGCCATCTCAGACAGTACATTTCTTTACCTCCATAAAGGGGGTAAGCGCATCAAACTGAGGACTCCGGTCACCGGCTATGCGCCTACTATACAAGGCGACATATGTGGCTCAGTGTGGCTGTACTCTTTTATATTTCACTACGTATTTATGGATTCTTTTTGTACTTATTTATGTTCTCTTATGTATATATTTTATGTGTGTTTTGTTGATTTCTAATAAAAAATATTTCAAAAGTTGATGAGCACTGTGGGCGGACTGCGAATGGGTTTGCATTGGTGGTCGGGCCGCCTCGCAACGGTTTAAACGACCGGCGCAGGGCAGCACGGTCTGGCCTGGTATTATCAAAAAAATGTCAACTTGGAGACGAATGAGCATGGCCGATGGGGAAGCTTTTGCTCATAGAACGATCCTGGGTAAGCGGTGGGTACCGTTCACAGTACCTTTTGTTCTTAGACTAAATTTACGATCGTGCCATGTAATGGCGTTTACGAGTTGAAAAAGACTTGGAAAAAATGACATCTTTGGTATCTGTCTGAAGAGTTTGTTAATTTTGCATACTTTGATGATGAAATTTCCTTGGAAACTAAACAGAGGATGGTCACTGCCCATGAAAATCAAGGATTGAAAGGTTCTCTAAAGCGAGCAATCCTCAAAAATGCTCTCATTATGGTTAAAAACTTTTATTACAAATTGTGCATCGAATTTTTTCAACACGATCGCCATTTCGTGTGATTTTATGACGAAAGATGTTAGGTCATGGAAGGATGATGATGACTACAATAAAGATAAGACTTTTGTACATTTTAAGAAAGTTGTAAATGTTAAAGTAGAGAGAAGTGGTGTGAAAATAATAGTCTTCATTTCACTAATTAAGAGCACAAGTAATATTTATTCCTGACCCTGACACGTCATCTTAAATAATTATTATTCATTTTAATAATCACACGTCACAGTCCAGAGAGCACAGTGCGGGCGCACAGTGGAGGCGGAGAAATTCGACGTAAAGCGAATAATGTCCAATGTCGTGCCAAGTGGTTGCCAGTGTTGTGCCAAAATCGTAAAATCCGAAGAAAAATTTAAAGCCAAATCCGAAGCAGTAGTCAGATCCAAAAATTAGCAGTAGTCCAAAGTAGAGAAGCAGGGGTCAGAGAGGGTGAAGAAATGAAAGTCGTATGAAGGTGGTCCAACAGGCATCTATAGAACAGCGCAAGAGTGAGCTAATCGATTAATTTACAAGCAAAAAACGAGCGAGCCTTACAGTAGTTGTATATGATGTGTAACATTTGACATCTCACAATTAAAAATATAAATTGAGCACCAACAGAAATTAACATCAAAAAAGCTAATACCTATAGGGGAGAGGCGTACAAAATGACATACTAGTTATAAAATCGGTCATCAAATCTTTATTTATTATTAATATTGAACATTTTAATTAACAATGTATTATTTGGTTCATTACCTATTTAGAATTATAGAGATCAATCAACTAAATACAAAAACAATAGATTACAAAACATTTTTAAAAACTTGAACAAAAACCGTTTTGTCCGCCCTAGGTGGGTAAAATGACACACGTGGGGTGGACAAATTGACATACCAAATTTATAACAAAAATCATTCGATTACATGCATAGTTCACACGTAAAACGTTTTGTCTTTTTCGGAACATCTGCACATGATGCATGGGCCCATTTCTTAGAGGTCAAACACATTAGCCAGACTTCTTTTGGCTTGGACCTGGAGTAAAAAGGTCATTGCAATAAATACAAGGACAATCTTGATCATCATCCTCGACTTCAGTATGAGTTTGTAAGGAAGAGAAATCATTTTCACTGTCGGAACTAAAATCCAAATATTTTGAAACACAAATATTTGTGGGTGTCGTAAGAATTTCAGTAGCTGTATCTGTAGATTGGGCTGGCGAAAGTGGACGTGCATTGTCAGCGCTTGATGTGCTTGCAATTACAAGCGATACCGAATTTGCTGCTTTCACCTGAGCTGGACTTGCTGTGGGTATGCATAGTTCTTCTGCTGCCGTTGAAACTTCTTTAGTCTTTAAATAAAAAAATGGCGGGTTAAATGACATAGTATGCCATTTTACTCGAACAAGATGTATGCCATTTTGTCCGCCTAATAGCCTTCAAATTTAGAAAATAATAACTGAAAGTGTACTTAGAATTTTGAGTTATCAAAAGTTTATCGAAGTAATTTAATCTATTTGTAATCAAATTACGACAATCACAAACAAATGAACGTTAAAAAATACTCACTTTTACAAGAAAGAAAATCTATCTGCTTGAAACTCGTCACTGCAAAAATCAAACAAACGCACATCCGAACCAAACGGCCCAACGGACGCGACTGGCGCCACCACAGGTTACGACCTGTTACTGTCAGTTTCATTTAAAGATGCCAAAACTAATACATAAACAAATAATTTGTGTGATATGTAGGTCTGTAAATGTGTTAGTAGAAATCACATCGCTGATTGGTTAAAACATGTCGTGACGGATAACCGATAAATATTTTAGTAAGTATTCAACTGTCGAGGCGGATGCACGTGCGCTTGCTTAAAGAAAAATACGGTGACCATTGGTGACCGTTGAGTGGGGTAATATCATGTATGCAAAATAGATCGCCAATATTGGGAATGGGAAATTGCATTTGACGATTTCACCGATGAAAGCAATTAAATTTTTAATGTGTCTGATGACGAAAGTGATGGCATGCCTGATTGTGATGCATACTTATAATTTTTTAAATTCTATTAAATATTTCTTTTATTTTTTTGCCATTTTTCCTAATATTTTCAATTCCTTTTTTTTTATAAAATATAGTATTTTGATTTTTATATTATTTATGTAATAAAATATATAGCTCAAATTATTTTTTTAAAGTGGTCCTTTATTTATTTATTTGTTTGGAAATATTCACAGATATAAGAAATGATATGTATAAATGTATGAGAGTGTAAATAGATAGTAATGAACTTATTAACCTATATCCTAACATATTTATCTCACATAGAAATAATTTTGAATTATATATATATTTATTTATTTATTTATTTATTTATTTATTTATTTATTTCAAAAAATCCTTATTTACAATATATATGTACTTAATAATACTTTAACAATAAAAATATAAGATAAGATTACACAATCAAGTATTAATTCAATGTTGCGTCGCAGAATTATGTTCACTTGTGATCTTAGGTGGTATAGAGACACGTGATAGATATCGATGTCGGTGAACAAATCGTTGTAGACTCGGCATATTTTCACTATGGGGGAGCGTAATCCGGAATCGGTACGAGCTACAGGAATTTGGAAGATGTACTGTGTTCTAGTAGCTGTTGCTGGGACGTGCATGTTGATAAGTGATAAAAGGGGTGGACAATTAAATTGGTTTCGACAGATCTTATACAAATTAAAAATGTCAAGAGCCGTGCGTCTGTTTTTTAAACTTAAAATGTTTAAATAATTTAATGAATCTGCATTGTGCTGCCGCGGGATGTTTAACCTGAAGCTAAGTGTTTTTATGTATTTCCTTTGTATGTTTTCAAGTTTTCCGATTTACATATTATAGTAGAGATTTCAAATGCTAGGTGCATATTTAAGGTGCGGTAGGATAAGATTTTGGTACCAATTTACCCTGAATCTAAATATTTCAACATCATTTTAAAAATATATAGGTATGTGGTAATGTTAAAAATAAAATCAAATATTTTTGTATTTTTACATCATGGTCACCCTATGCGCTTTGGCATCTCTAACTGGCGGACACTTTACTATGCGGTTCTTTAGAGGAATGCATGACAAAGTTTACGTTAGCGGTTTCGGAGAAAAGTAGGTGTGCCATTTGACCCGCCTATGTCATTTTGTACGCCTCTCCCCTTTATTTATTAATTAGTAAATACAAGTAGATAAAATGTATGTGCATTTATTTATTATTGTATTTTGCCGCACTAGGTAGGTATCGTATATCTACATACGCATTTTGTTTAGAAATGCGTTTGGTCAATTAGGGTTGATGGGCCGGTTGTGGCCACTATCTCGGTAAATTACCAAAGGTGTATAAATAAGACTATGAAAATATATTTGTTATTTTATTTATGCCGATCAATTCTTTGAACTGTGTTTTGTTTTGATAAATAACAGCTGTACCGCCATTTTCTTTCTTTGAGTATCGGTTCAACTTCTTGATGACGTTCGTTAAAAATGATTAAATTCTTAGCAAAAACGATAAAGGCCCGTGGATGAGTAATGTGAAAATAACTTTTTAATCATTTATGTTTGTGTTCGTGAATCAATTTAGCCTATTGAATTAAAGTCCTAGGAGCATTGTTTGAAGGTTATTTCATAATTTAGATTATTTCTTAGAAGATAAATGCCACATGGCCACAACTGGCACAGCAATCTTACTTACGTTCTAGTTTTGGCCATGGACATTAGGGTGTCCCGTCCATGTATGAGAAAAAAAAAAATTTTGAGCTACACAATCACAAGAGGTATCAAAATTTGCGTAATTTTACACAAAGTGCGAAAAAGGTAACAAAAAATAGAATTGTTTGTCATCTTGAGGGCTCTACCGAGCTTTGAAGTTTTGTAAATTTTACGTTTTTATAGAGTTAAACTGTTTGCCTAAAATAATAAAAAAATCAAGTTTAATAGGTATTTTAGTATTGAAATTAATGAAACGAAGCACAAGAAAATAAAATAAACAAAATATAGATTATAATCAATGGCAAAAACTATAAATTTAAACTTATTTTTGTGTCCAAAATTTGGCATTTCTGCTCGAGATTGCATCCTGGTTCTAATAAAGCCGTCTCTAGAAGTAACGTCAGTTACACTTTGTGAGGCGTCTGTTATATTCTCTAGGACCCGAAGTGCAACCATCTAAGGTCAAGAATAAATGACGAAGGGGTAACTCATTGACATGAAGCATACAAACACGCCATTGTAACGGTCTCGGCAAATACTCCTCTAAATATTGAATCACGCCACCCTTCCAATCGGTATTAGTTGCAGTTCCGTCACATTCAACGCAAATCACGTCATCTTAATTCCAACCTCGACCCTCTACCAAAGTTGTGATCGAAGTAAGAATTCCCTTTGCAGTGCCACGTCTTTCGGTATTGTGTGTCCCAAATAAATTTATCCAGGCTGTGCTAAAATTGAGTGTGGTCTTCTAAAACTTCTTTGCGATGGTCTTGTCCATCAAAGTAAATGCTTTTTATAACAATACCTCTAATACCTTTTGAAGCTTCCGGGCTTTAGATACAACTCTGTAGATCTTATTTTATCAATAACCAGAGTTAAATCTTCGGTAGAAACCAAACCGACGGCAGTCAAAACCGCAGAAGCAACAGCAGCAGCAGATTACGTAGATAAACCGTATCTATCACAGATTTTAGCAACTGTCGGCAAAGGCAATGTATTCCAATTCGCCGTTGAAGTCAATGGTGTCTCTATCTAGAGTGAGTTTGTCGGGGATGCCTCTGTTTTCGGATACGTTTCTGGGGAAGATTCACACACTGAATCTTCATCACAATTTGCTGAGACAGAATTGGTTTCTTGAGTAAAACACGACTTTTTGTTACCCTTATTGACACTAAAATTTATCTCTGCTGTCGTTTAATTAATCTAGCCGTTTCTTTCTTATCAAAACCGCTTATAACCATTTTCCTATTATTTATTTGATCCAACAAAAACTTCTCTCATTGATGTAAACTTTCTTAGGTTTTAGACACGAACAAGATTTAAATGAAATTTACAAGCGGAAACGTCAAAAAGTTATTCAGACGACTAAAAAACATTTCAGTTTATTTTAAAAACTATCATTTCGTTTGTTTTTGGGGTATCTTTTCAAATTGAGATACTTTTCGAAATTGTATTTCACTAATTAAATAACTCGTTCCTTAGTTGCAACTGGAATCGAAGTTTTGGTCCAAATATTGTTGATCTCTTCAGAAACAACCACATATATATCTGATTCGGATGGATCTTTTCAATTATACGTGAATTTCAGGTCGTTCTTGACAAATAAAATAAATTAAATGACGTCCCTTACAGTTGGTATCTGCTGATTGTCAAGTTCTTTGTATGGTCCGAACATAGCATAAGTAGTCTGACTACGCCTCGAACTTCTTATTTAAAAATCACAAAATCCGCTTTTACTACTGTAACAATCGCCATGGTACTTTTATGGCATAAAAATCATTTTTGCTACGAAGAAAACACTCGCGAGTCAAGTCAAGAAAGTCCTCAAAACAAGTTCAAACTTGAAGGTATTTGCAGGTTGAAACCTAAACAATTCGAAGTTGATGGTAACGTGTTGTTGCATGCAAATCGAAACGTCATGTATGATTTACACCTAAATAGAATAAAAAGTAAATATTATTTTGTATTTAGTTCAGGAGCCAAAATTGAGGATAGCGAAATATCACCATAAAAATGACAATTTTTCACAATTTTGTAGATCGGTAGAGCCCTAAAGATATAGTTCTATTTTATTTCTAAAATTATTTTGGTAATCTACGCTTATTACGCAAGTTTTGAGAGGTCTTGTGTTAAGATAAGCCAAAAAAAAATTATCGGGACAGCCTAATGGACATGGCAACAACTGGCTCACATAGTGCGTTAGTTTTGGCCACCTTTTTTGAAAAACATAATTAATTAGGTATTTACAATGATATCCCAATTATAATAATTTCGTTGTCTGTCTGTTCGTTCATCCATCTGTCCGCGTAACTTCGTGTGACATCCGTAACTTTTTATAGTAATTTTTTTTTTAGAACATTTTTTCAAACATTTTCATTTTTGAAAATTTATTTTTAACCAAACCGAACTAACATGTAAAAGTACCATCATTTTTGATGGGTTACGGCTAGTTCGATTATAAAAATCATAGCCATAAAAAGAAGTCAAGAAGTCAACTTTCCTGGAATACCTACCTGGAAAGTAAGATTCAACCAGATCTACTAAAATATTTCTAAGATTTTTATCAAAATTTTTACGTAAACAAATGCAAGCAAAGGGAATCGGATGAGATGACGCCGTGCCCGGAGTCTGGATTCATCTCAAGTACCGCCCGGTCGTTGTTTAGAAAACCTTTGGGTCCGCGTCTCATATCTGTGGTACATTTCTCTTTGTCCGACCCTTTTTTTATGCTTTCGATTTTTTTACTATTTTATCTTGTGATTGATAATTAACTTATGTTCACACTGTAACTTGTATATTTTATTTGCTGCCGGAGCCTAATTCCGGTCGAGGAATAAACATTAAATAACAGATCGTTCTTTCATTCCATCGACCTACGAATATTCCCAACAGATCCAATAAGTAATGTTCTGCACAAAGTACTAGTTCAAGAAGACCATTCCAAAAATAAATTCATTTGCAGCTTCAACAAATGATGTTCAGAACGAATTGTCCACTCAAGCAAAATTGTCTGACAATTTATGCCTCCTAACTATATTTCTGTTGGCTCTACTTCACAAATTATTATTATTGCAACCGCCAAAGCCATATATTTATTTAATAAAAGTGTAGTCTGGCCAAAGAAAAAAGTAGTAATACTATGCGTAAAAGAGAGTATATTTCTTCTGGCAAGTTCTATAATGGCAGTTAAAGAAGCAGAAATGGAAGACAAGGAAGAGAAAAACAATTAAGAAAAGATAGAATGAAGAAAAAAGCTGGCAGTTTGAACAAAAGAAAAAAACTCTTCTGGTTCGTGTCTTCGGCCAAAAAGGTTGTAAAAACACGGCGTAATATCCCAGAAGATACAAACCAAAATATTGTGAGCGGCCGTGATAACCTTAGAACATTCTTAACAAAAAAATTCAACAAATGAGGAACAATTATGGATTTATCAAATCAAGATCTTCGGAAAATGAATAATTAGAAAGAAGTCCAAAAGAAGGAGACTACGCATTAGTAAAATTCAAAAGTAGTAAAAATATTGTACTCTATTGCGTCGGAAGACAATGATAATGGAATTGTGAAATAACTTAGTTCAGGAAAGGAATGAAGAGTACCTAATACATTTGTTATGCCACAAATACTTAATCTGGTATCTGTTGCAGAAAATAGTATTAAAATGATAATGTCATTACCCGCTTCCACAAAAGGAACTAAATTTCTTTCTAAAAAATGTTCTCAGGTTTTCACGGCCATTCAGAATCTTCCGAGTGTAGTTTTTTGAGATATTCTGCCATGTGTATCTGACCTCTCTGGCCGACGTTCCTGCAATGAGATCCGTAATGTCGGTCAGAGAGGTCAGAAAACTACAAGCAGAAAATTATTTTTTATCTTTTCAAATTGATCTGTCCGGGTATAGTGTGGCATTAAAAGTTATCTCATTCTTTATCTATAGGCACAACAAGATCATAATTATAATAAAATTCCTAATTTTCCTATAGTTACTTACCTATCTTGTTTTATTTTTATTCTAAATATTAAGAAACCTTATGAAAACTAAAGTGGCCAGAACTGGCACAATGACATGGCCAAAACTAGATAAAATGTGGCCAGAACTGGCACATTTAGACATATTTCACATTTATGTTTCTATTTGTAATTATATTAATTTTTTTTCTACATTTTCAAAAGAGTAATGAAAATCCTATGTGAGGAAATTTTAAAAAATCGTTTCTGACTATTGTTGAGTTCGTAGTGATGCAAAGTTGACAAAAAATATCTTAAAGTGGCCAAAGCTGTCCCCAAACATGTTTTTATTTATTTTCATAGATGGCGGTAGTGTGCCGCCATAGATATTGTATGAAAAATTTGAATAAATATTTATAAATAATCACATAAATTACGTAAAATTTGAGAATGTAAATCATTAAGGGTAGTTATTATTTACATTAATGTAAAAAAATGAAGTACTTATTGGATATTTTCGAAACTAAGCCAAAATAATCAAAGTTACAACATCCACATGCTTGACACCAGCCTTACAACATAATATATACAAAATCAGAAGCATTGGCTAATAGTGTGCGTCTTCGCTGTGATGGCACTTGCTGGACATTGACGATGATTTTTTTTCATCGCACGTGCTCTGCGCGTGCTCATTGGTTAAATGAAATTGCGCACGTCTTATTTCCTGTTATGCATTTCCGTCCTTTTTCACGAAATCACTGCCATAGATTGCAGGAAAGTGACAAAATAGATGTTACACTTCAAAAACATCCAACAATATTACTTGTATCTTTATCGCATGAGATTTAAAAATAAAACATTTGTTTGTGCGTATTTCATATATTTGACGTAAATTAGGGGTAATATCCAAGATTTAACACCAAGCATATTGTCAAGAAATATGAAAAAGATTACTTTTATGTATTCGAACCATTTTATGAAGAGCTCAAATTCAAAATATTTTTCTGGAAAGTTTTCGGTTTTAAAGTAAAAAATAATATATTATTTTTTATGGATGCGTGTTTCATATCTACATCGCACTTTCCACATACAACTTATCTTATAGCTTTACTTAAAAATTCTTATAGCTTTTTTACGGTAGATTAGTTTTTGCGATAACTATGACGTCTGATCTATTTTATTTGTAAAATACTGTGTGAGAGAAGAATAAATGAAAGGGCGTGGGAATATTAGGAAGGAGATGAAAAAACGACTATTCGAATCTAAGATGCCAGTTAACACAACGAATTGTATTAGATTTTCCTACCGTAATATAAATGTAAAGCATAAATATCAAAATTTGGATCACGCTTCACTACATAGTTCCAATGTATTATTTCTCCAAATAAAACAAATAAACCGAGAGTATACCCGATTCCAAGAGCAACAAAACCAGCGTATAATTTTTGCAGATTCATTAAAGCTTTAATATTTTCGTCTTCCGACGATATGACAGAATAAATTGGAACCATCACATCATTCAACCATTTTTCCACTAATCCCGCCTCAATAATTTGCCTCAAAAGTTTATCAGCTCTAGGTTTAATCGGTGAATTCTTTTGCAAACCGATAGAAATTGGCATGTGTATCGCACAATCTCTCATTATATGTAAATTTCTGTCTCCAGTAGAATTGGCACTGACCCTTTTTGTATCATTCCTTGAATTACCTCTATCTACTGTGGATGTTGATTTTTCCTTTTTTTCTTGTTGTTTAACACTAATATATTTTAAAAAGAAGACATTTTCATAATATGCTAATTCTCCTCTTGTTATTCTTTCAACCGCTTTATCAGCGTCATTCACAGTTTCAAATTTGGTTCCTATCTTTTGCCCAGTCTCGTCTAAAGAAGTTATAAAAAATTCCCGCGTTTGATCGCCCCATCCTCCACAAGCTATTGTACTTTCTACTAGCTGTTGGAGAGTGTCGATGGTCACCCTGAAATGCACGAAAAATCATAAACATAATTACTGGAACGTTATACCGAAAAGTACACTCTATGTTAAATTAATAAGGATATACCTGGGAGCTGGATTAGCTAATATGGCAGTCATACTGGCTCGATACGCCACAACAACCAGTACACAATAAAGCCAATACCACCCCGTAAGCAGCCTAATCGACCAACCTGGTGGTAGTTTTGGCAAAGAAACCACAAGAAGCATACCGTATGTATACAAAATACTGTTCGATAATTCTTCAAATAAGTAAAGTCCTTCTGGCTTAACTGAATTTGCGATTTTTCTAACGAATTCTGGAAAAATTACATAGTGTTGTTATAATCTCAATCTATATAAATAAAAATGTAAATGTTCGTTTGTAAAAAATCGCTTATCTCTGAAATTTCTTCACCGATTGCTTTGAAATTTTGGCTCAACGTTGCTTTCAAATACCTACGAGCATATTTTTGTACGCCTACTTTGTTTTTATATACCAACTATTTATTTATATAAATAAAAATGTAAATGTTCGATTGTCCAAAATCTTAAATCTTCTAAAGTTCTTCAACTATTGTTTTGAAATTTTGACCCAATACAACATTCCATTCGGTTTCGCATAAATCATTTGAAAAAAAAAACGCCTTTATATTGGTATGAGACAAAATATTTACAACGATACCAAAAAAAGCTTTTTTGTAAAACAGCGCCATCTGTTGGACGTAAAAGCAATACACACTATCTATAGGTACCTATAAAACTCAATGTCTTTCTGTCTGTTCTCTGTAAAAATCTACACCGTTTGTTCGATTTAACTCAACTTTGTATATTTATTTCTTAGGATCCGGCGGGTAACATAGGCGACATTTCCCTCTTCTCTTTTTACCCCTTCTTCTCGCCATGATATATTTTCAATGCAAATTTGTACCGTTTGACCGATCTGACTTAAATTCTGCATACTTATTATTTAGGACCCGTCGGATAACATGAGTGACCTTTTCCCTCTCCCCCTTTATCCCTACCCCGCCCTCTAATATATTTCAATGCAAATCTGTACCATTTGACCGATCTGAACCAAATTTTGCATACTTATTATTTAGGACCCGGTGGATAACATTAGCGACATTTCCCCTTTCCACTTTACCCCTCCCACTGATGTATTTTCAATGTGAAAATCTGTACCGTTCGACCGATTTGACCCAAATTTTGCTTACTTATTATTTAGGACCCGGCGGATAAAATGTGTGACATTTCCCCCTTCCCCTGATATATTTTCAATGTAAATCTGTACGGTTTGACCGATCTGATCCAAATTTTGCGTACTTATTCTTTAGGATCCGGCGGGTAACAAATACAACTTTTCCCCCTTCCCTTTTACCCCACCCCTCCCCGTGATATATTTTAATTTTCTGTACAAATCTACACCGTTTGACGGATCTGACCCAAATATTGCATACTTATTCTTTAGGATCCAGCGGGTAACAGATACAACTTTTTCCCTTTCACTTTTATCCCACCCCCTCACTTGACATATTTTCTGTACAAATCTATATAATTTATTTATTCTTTTATTCTTTAAGACCCGTCGGGTAACAAAGACGACATTTCCACCATCCCCCTTTACCCCTTCTTCTCCCCCCGATATATTTTCAATGCAAATCTGTACTGTTCTACCGAATAATGCATAAATATTGTTAAGGACCTGGTGGAAAACATAGGCCACATTTACCCCCTGGACATTCCATCCATCCGAGCCTAGATTAGGTATGTGGAAACATGTTTTTTAAGAGGCTTTGCAAAACAATGGAATCTTATTTTTAACATTTTTCTGTGTATAGTTTTCTGGGACATTCTGCCGTGTATATGTGACCTCTCTGGCCAACGTTTCGGATCCCATTGCAGGGTCCATCATCAGGGCTGATGAATTTTTTTTATTATTTTTTTTTATTATTAAAGTAGCGTCTGCCTTCACGAAAAAAAAAATTCCAATTGATCGCGGCATCAAAAGCGATCAACTAGAATTTTTTTATGTTTGTGCAACCATCACTCAGATCAGCCATCCTCATCCACTTAACCTATTACAATTTGTATGATATATTTTTCATGAGACTGCAGAGACGCGGAAGGAGAACATATATATCATGCGGCATCTGCAACACAACAAAAGAGAAAAAAGTAATCAGTATTTAATTCAGTGTGTTTTATATTATTTAATAGAATTCATGTTTCAACAAATTCACATTACTCCACTTATATTTATCGTGATTTTGCCTCGCTACTCTAAAACAGGTTTTCTAATTTTCTTTCTAAACACTAAAACAAAAAAAAACTCTAAAAAATGTAAAAACAGAATAAAATTTAATTTGAACAAATATTTTTATCAATCATCATTCCACATTATTTTCCTATAAAAAATATTTTTTTTATTTCGAGTCCTCCACATTATTCTACCTCCCTGCGTTAGAAAACTTTCGACTGTCTTCTTCTTTTATTCTTAATTTCCGTAGATCTCACGTTCTAGACAATATTCCTATCAGTCATTAGGCATTTTTGGTACAAGATGACTTTTCTAACAGTTGACATAATATTTCTACACGCCAATCTATGAAATTTAATATAATTTATTAGTGTTTCTACCGCAAGAATCTATGTTTGTAAACTTGTCAGATTTAAATTTATGTGAGTCGACCTGGAAGTACATTTTCGGTGCTGGGCACCCTATGTGTAATCTGACTGTACAGTTCTCCGCTCTGGACTCTGGATTCTGCAGCATCCAGAACAGGCACGCTTGCCACCTCTCCCTGGGACATGACGTGATGGATTTTATGGTTCAGCTTCACACAGCTCAACCCCAATCTGTAGTGTACTGATCTGGATTCTCGGTCCATCCCCGTACGCAGGACGGATCGTAGACGCCAAATCTGACACATTTGCACTACTCTACATCCATCTCGAAGTCCCACAAAGAAGTGCACTGTCAATCCATCGAGAGGTCCAATTTCTGACTTCCATGTCCACGCATCAGATTCCATCTGATTCAAACCAAAAATCATTTTTATCTTTTTATTTACATTTTTTGTATTTAGACTCTTTAGGTGACAGTCCATATACTTGATAAATACCTATCACCCTATTTCACATTCCAAGTATAATAAGGTAGTGCAACTTCTTGTTATTATTATATTCATGCATACTCGATACATAGAGAGTACACGAGTATCGTAAGTGCAACATCGATTCGTGCACTCACGACATGCCACATTTTGCTCGGTCCAACTTGACCTCGCAAGAGATAACAATGTAAACATCTATTTAGTATTTTATTATTATATTGTCCGTTTACCGCGTCGGAGTGTTCGCGCACTCCACGGGATAATTCGTAACCCGATACCTGGAATGTGGTTTCAGATAATCCTAAGAAATACTTTATTTATTCAAATAGTTACAGTTTATAGAGATGTGGCTCTATCACCCTCTTATCCGCATAACTATCATCGTTTTCAAGACTTATAACTGAACAGAACGAAGTTTTTACGCCAAGTGTATGGTATTTGTATTCAATAGTATTAATTTCTATCTTGATTTAATTTGGATTATTTTCCAATGACGCTCCCCTGGCTAATTGCGTTCAATCATATACAAGTCGTATTACACCATGTGAAAATTCGTATTGGATTATCAAATTACTTATATATAATTTTTTTAGTCTCGTATATGCTCCACCCAAATTGAATTTAGCCCGTGCGAGCTGAATTTTATATAAAATCGGTTAATTATTGATCTACGCAGATAAGAGAACAATCAGGAATGTGGGTTGAGGATCTCTGTCCTCTACCTTATTCACGCAGGATGTCGTTACTCACACTCTGACCGCCATACACTTACTATTGCTTGCCCAACGTAACTTGGCGTGCGGCGAATTTTGAACTATAACCCGCCCCGCCCGCACCCGGCGGTAACCTCTCGCCCTGTCATTCAGTTCGATCTCGTCTTTGAGCGCGAGCTGTGTCATCTTGATTACCAATATACACTGAATCATTATGTCCAAAACATCCTAAACAGTCCGGGATGGTGCAAGAACAATTGCCAATGAAGTATTAAAGTTTTGCGAAGCTGAAAAAGCGAATAATGGACCGATATTACCGTCTGACAGTTTGACAGATAGAACGGCCGCCATTACTGCATGGTTTCTTTAGTGCTGCCCGACCAAATTTCTGTATTTAATACGACACCGGTCACCGGACATTCTGTACATTATGTATTGTCTACACCCTGACAACTTCTGTTACGCTACAGCGACGCCCTCCCTCGCACGCCTAGTTATAGTGGTACGTCTCGTCATTATATAAGCTCCCAGAGAGTATAATTACTCCTCCAAGAAATTGTTGTGGATGCAGTTCCAACAAAATGTGTGCCCTTCAGAATATAGAGAGACAAATATCGCCTCTCGCTCCATCATAAACAACAACAAAAAAAACAGCGAAGGACGCGATAATATTATTTGTAGCCTCAACCTATCTTCGAAATGATTTTACAAAAAATAATTTTCAATCTAGCCACGGCGTATTTATATACATTTCAACATGAGTGTATGTTGGCGCATTTCTTGGTACATCCACCCTTTTACTAGATATTACGGATTCTCATATTTTTAATAAATCTTTAATAATCTTTTTGGTGGTACGAGCCGCACAACTTGTTTTGCGCGTCTGCCAGTGCGCACACATTTGGTGATATGATTTTCACTATATTGTTTTTTACAAAACGAGGTGCTAATTTATTACTAAAAATTCGGCACCTTTTGACAAGCAATAATTTTTTCGCCACGCCCAATCACACAATTTATGTTCAACGTGCTTTCTATTTTGATTATATTTTTGGGAATATTTCTGAAATGAGGTGAACAAATTCGACTGGACCAGATTATATATCTGTGCCATATGGTCTAGTCGATCAGAGTAAGGTTTAGTTTCAGCTACGGTTAAGTCAACTAGGTTTTCCGGCACACCCTCAAACTTCACATGAAGACTACCTTCCATTATTTGTTCTCTTCCGTGGAACAAAAGATTGCAACAATTCGTAGAAGACCAATGCAGAGCATCTCGATATATTTGGTAGCGCCGCTACCGCGCAGTATGCATGGCCACATGTATGTTCTGTCAGTGGTGGACATATTTAAAAAGTACTTGTGGCTGTTTCCTATACGGAAGGCCACAGCAGACAATATAATCAGGCACATGGAAAACGACATTATAATACCGCACGGAGCACCGGCCACTATTGTTGCAATTTGTTGCAATTACTTATGTGTCATATTATTAGCTTATTTTTACGCAAATCCATGATTTACAACATTTTTAGAGGTCTACCCGAATTTCTTACCGGTATTTTTGTTATTTTATCACTTAAATTGCAAACTATGCTCTCATGAAATGTATCGAACACCCTTTTTAACACTTAATTTTACCACAAAGACGAACATAATTGTTCCACTGCATAATCAGAAATTTTACTACACATTTGAATAAGCATAAATTTTGGTCTTACCGCTTTTTTGAAGTGGTTTTGATTATCATAAAAATATTTGACTTACATAATTTGGATACCCATGAAATGTCTCACGTCTCTGCAGATTCACGCTACAAGAAATTAACATCTAAATCTCATCTAAACCAGCCACAATTATTACAGATATGGGACGCCAGCAAGATTTTTAAAGAATCTGCAAACTTTTATGTCACATTAGGGATTAAGAATCGTCACATTACCGACATATCGCAAAATTTATTTTTTAACTTTTTAAAGAGATTCTTGGATTTTAATCATCACTTTACAATCAATCAATATAATCATCACTTAAGGATCACAAACTTTCTTAGTTTTTTATTAAAAATTTTCATATTTTTTTCGTCTCTAATATCCTCTGGCAGGCTCACATACTACTTCATCCCACTGTACATAACAGAAGATTGCGATCTTTTTTTCTTTCTGAATGGCAATCTTATTTCATCTTTTTTTCTTGTACAATGGTCATGTTCATGTTGGTTTTCTCTTATTTTTCTTACTAATTCAAATGTATTGTTGTGTCCATTAACAATTTTGTATATAAATAGAAGTACATTAAATTTAATTATTTGTCTAAATGTCATTATTTGTAGACTTTCTAATATCAATTTGATTCATGTGTATCGATTTCTTTTTAGTATAATTCTTAATGCTTTATTTTGGAGTATTGTTAATTTTTTCAATTCGTCTTCATTAGCCAGAAATAGTATACTGCTGCAGTAGTTGATGTGGGGGACTATTATTGCGTTATATATATATATATATTTACACGAATCTGTTTTAATATATCTTCTGATTCTTCCCAAGAGTGAAATTCGTTTTGCTATTTTTTGTTACATAGTTAGTGTTCAATGAAAAGTTTCATTTATTATCCATAATTATTCCCAAGTATTTTATATCAGTTGTTTCTTCGATTGCTTCCCCATCGATAATTATTGTTGGTGCATCTGGTATTCTCTTATTTCCTATGTTCATTACTTTTGTTTTGTTGATACCTATTTAATTTCAATTTATTTATTTTCAGCCATATTGATATTTGATTAAGGTCATGGTTTAGTTTGTTAATGATTTCTATGTAGTTTTCTCCTGATATGTATACTAGCGCATCATCTGCGAACAGTCGAATTTTACAATATTTAAATATTTTCACTATATCATTAATGTAAATTATGAATAATATTGGTCCTAGAACTGAGCCTTGTGGAACACCTAAAGATATAAGGATTGGGTCAGATACTATATCACCAACTTTTGTAGTCTGATATCTATTATTTAAGTAGTCTGTAAACCATTTCAAAGCATTTTCTTTTATTCCAATTCTAGTCAATTTTTGCAATATAATTTCTCGATCTATAGTTTCAAACACTCTTTTGAAATCCAGGAATACAGCAATTACAAATCTGTTTTTATCCGTATCCTCTTTCCAATCTTCCAGTACTATATTTAGAGCCATTTCACAAGAGTGTTTACTTCTAAATCCACACTGTTCCTCACATAGTAAATTTCTAAATAGTAAACAAGCTGTTCTTTTATAATATACTCCAGTATCTGTTTATACTTTGGAAGCGTATTTACTGGTCTAAATTCTTCACATTCTTTAGTATTTTTAATCTTTGGTATTGGGATAACTCTCGATATTTTCCATGAATGTGGAAAAGTTTCTAAGTTAATAGATTCATTTATAATATTTATGAGGTATTTATTATGTATGATGATGGACCCTGCAATGGGATCCGAAACGTTGGCCAGAGAGGTCACATATACACGGCAAAATATCCCAGAAAACTATACACAGAAGATTCTGAACGGCCGTGAAAACCTAAGGACATTTTTACTTTTAACATAATCCTCAACCCGTGCAACGCCGGGTGCGAACAGCTAGTTAGAAATAAATATAGAAATACACAAATTAAATTATTCGATGTGTTCTTAATTCATTTTTAAACTTACCTGTATGTCGATATAAAGGTCTTTTCTTTACAATCTTTGAATTATTTTCAAATGCAGTGGTCTGAAAAGTTTTGTTTTCTTTATTAATGTTTTTATGAAATTGTGCCAAAGAATAAAATATGAAACCACTCATTAAAAGTACTACTAATACAGCTACCCACATGTATAACCTGGAAACAATACTTATATTTATTAAGACATATTACAGATGTCTCGCAGAGACGAAGCTATTTTTTGTACGGGAAAATAGGTATGAAAGTCTTTTTAAACTTATATTTATCTTAACATTGTCTCCCTCTATTTGAAAGCAGCCAATCAATTTAATTTAATGAGCGGGAAATACATCGATACATCTAAGCATAGCTTGCATTTGGAGGCACCGGGTGGTACGATAATACGTATTTTTCATGTTTACAGCTCATTTTGAAACTTTCTAAGGACTTACTTGAAAGGTAAAATTAACGTCTTCCACGAATTATCGGTTAATGATTCCGGCGTCAAAAATGTTAGGCATTCCGAAATGTACGGGATTGTTAAATCTGTTAATTGAAGATGATACGGAGTGTAGTGCAGGTTTCCCAAAGCAACATCCGCTTTCCCATCAACCATCTCTCCGAGGAGTCCCGAGAAAGATCCATTCAATTGCTTGTGGCCCCATTGCTCCGTGTTGGCATTATTTGGTTCGTACACTTTCGGGTGGAAATTCATAACTGAGGCAAGTGCCCGCATAATCTGGACAGAGTACATTGAAAATAAATATTATTTATTACAGTTAACTTTAGAAAAATAACACAAATAACGCAAGAATGCCTCCGTTGTGCAAAAAATTATAAAATTAAGATTCTGTTTAAATAATTAGATTTTTGGCCATGGATAAATTGTTTTAATAAAAATCTTTTTACATGCTGATATTATGCATCGACCAAAACTGTGCTCATACAACTAATTTCGCAGAATGTGGACATAGTGCAATTTAGCACAATAATGTTATAATAAAAATTACGTTAGGTAGGTAACTTATGGACGTAACTCTAATTAATGCAAATATTTTATTAAATTAATATTACTTTACAGCAACACACAAAAAGAGACTTCATTAAAATATTAATTAACATAACTTTATTATTCTCAAGTCTTCAATCAAAAAGCAATGAATAACAAATTACCTGTATTTCAATCCCACTAAATAATTGATTTCCCCTCACGTCTATTTCCCTTTTACTTTTTACCACAGCGGGTATGTGTTGAAAAGCGACAACTTGAAGCGTGTGACCTTTCAAATCGAGCGTCTTGTCTACGAATAGCGAAGTGGGTTTGAAAACTTGATTAGTTTTCCAAATTTGAACCCTTCGTGGTACTAAAACTCCTCTGATAGGTGATGGAAATGGAACCGTGCTAAGCTCAAACCATGAACTTTGGTTATTTCGAAGCTTTTTTTCTCCATGATGTCGAATAAATATGACATTCACAATTCTTTTCCAAATATAATGCACATCAGATCTAAACAATCTCAAATCGTACAAAATTACAAATTTTGCTCTGGTATCTAAAACACGATATCTGTAAAATAAATATTATTTTTAAATTTAAAAGTCTACAGTAATGTTTTTTTTTAATTTACACTTCAACAGGTCACGACGCCCAATTACAGAAGCGAAACACATCACAAAAGACCCAGGCTCGAGTAAATCACATAGATTAATTGTGACCTCTCCGGGAATGGTTCTGGAGTGAGAAGCAGTGTCCCCCCACTGGGCTACAGGGGCCGCTGACTTTCTTTTTCAGACAGAACAATTCAGAGACTTGATAATAAATACGGCAGGGTAAAAAAAATGTAGGTCTTCAACCTTATAATAAATCTCATATTATTAATAGGTACTACTTATTGCGCATGATTCAATACAATTGTAACTCTGTTTTTGTAATTATTTAAATATTGGTATTTTTTACTTTTAATTCTATTAATTTGTTTTTTCGCCACCGGTCTTTATCACTGAAATGTATATTATTTTTATTGTAAAAGGCTTTTTATCTACATAACATTTTTAAACGATATTATTTTTTATGCAATTATGTCAGGGGTGGGGGTATATCGGTAAGGAGCAACGTGATGTCAAATAACAAAAGCGAGAAAAATGTAAACGACTGACGAGACTAAGGGCCGATTGTTTCAAGTTGGATTAAATAAGCGTTCTTTTAAAGCGTAGATTTTTACGTTCTCCACCAATCAGACGACGATCGATCAGTTTTCGTAAAAATCTATGAGCGACCGCTTACTTTGATCGAACTTGAAACAACCGGGCCTCGGGCTTGTATCCAGACCATCTAGACGCTGCAGAAATTTTACCTTGCGATCACGTGCTGAACTGAACATAAAGAAAGGCGCTACCTTATTTATCTGAAAATATACAGGGTTATTTTGAAAACATTAATAACCTCGCAGTACTGTATTCCTGCCTTGATTATGAGTCGAAAATGTTCAAGCAACCTTGACCTAATATCAATAGTTACGGAGATACGCGAGATCAAAGTTTATATATTTCTGTTCAATATTTCTGACGTATCTTCAATAAAACATTGAAATATCACGAAAATAACTTATATCAAATATTAAAAATGAATTTTCTCTGATACAAGTTAAATAAAATGATTAAAGCCGTGCAGAAATTTGAATGAGGTTTTTTTACGTTTTAAAGATCAGAAATATTGAAAAAAATGCATACTTTGATGTCGCTTATTATCTTAACTGTCTACATTTTCCGTGCGAAATATTTCCCGTTGTTACGGACAGGACAAGGCCTGCGCCTACCGTCAGGCAACGGAACTTTCGAGTTCTGTAGTTGACGCAATCACGTCACATAAAAGGTAGAAATTTCTGATGTGAATGAAGCAGAGCAAAAGGCCCCTTTCAGGGCCGCTGCCGATCGCCGTGACCCGGTTGGGGATGGGTACCGTGCCGAGGACAGCGCGCGAGTTCTCGGCTGCGGTGGTTGTCCTTATACGTGTCGGGACGTCAGGCGGCGGCACCCGGGAGAGGGGGTTAGCGAATGAGAAGCCTCAGCTTCATGAGATCGCATCCCGCTGATGACAATGGAAATGCGTTGAGTTGCATGATCTGAAGTGTGTATATTTTTACTGAGAATATTATATGAAAATATTAATTTTCAGATTTTTTAACATTTCAGAGCTCTCTAATATGATGGAAATTAATGGGTTTTTTTATTTCAGATGGAACTGAATCACAATTTTATGTAATAAAGTATCGCATTTTCATTGTTTTAATAAAAGAGAGCGGGCGGGAGATGATTTTTATTTGCGCACAAGGCGCATTTTGTGCCCTGTTATCATCAAATTTGCCAGATAAGCAACATTCAAGTTGTCTCAACACTTATAAAAAATTAAGTAGAAGAGTCGCACACATACACACACGCTGTAAGATATAAAAGATTGTCTACAGATAACACGATGAATGGTTTACTGTACGGCATAACAGATTGCCAACAGATCACTGGTAAAAAACATACATTTTTTATGGCTAGGAAAAAATCTAAATATTTTTTCGAATACATCATTAATGAATAAATCACACTCACAATAATATGGGAACACAAGTCTGACAACACAAACACATCACCAGCCGCCGCTTATGAGCGACATACTGGGCTGGGTTTTTTCCATATGTTCATGAAAATGTTCATGAAAACACACAAACCGGAATAACTTCCGTCAGAGGTGTCCGATTTTGATAATTTTTTTTGCATAATGATCAGTGGATCAAGACCTATTTAGGGAATATACACACTCATATGTGCAAATAATTTTGGATTAATTAAAAAATTAGTTTTTTGTTGAAAAGTTTAAAAATTCATAAGTGTAGTAAGCTGCGACTCACAACAAAGTGTAATATATCAACAGATGCGCTGCGACGCACTCTATATAATAGATACAAAAACTAAACCTAAAAGTTAATTTAGAATTTTAAGAAATTTATTTGTTGAAATTTCATAGCCCACCAGGCCAGAAAATGAGATTTATTTTAACTGTTGCTTTAATAATAATTTCTCAAGGTTGCCACGCAATATGCCAGGCTGTTTATTGAGACGCAGCCCATGTAATGGCATATACGGAAATCCTCCGGTGGAGGTGCGTTTAAATTAATAATTAAAAAACTGTAATATATGTAGTAGAAATAACTGGCCGGTACGCGCCCATTTGTATGAAACCTGTAAAATATTTTAATTGGCTTCGAGGCCGGGACCTCATGGTCCCGGCCGAGGGTATAAATAACGCATTCAGGCGGACCGACCTTCAGTCTGGTTTAAAACGCCGTGGCAAACCCTTCACGTGTGTTTCATTTACTCTCCCGACTACCTTCTACGATTTTGCTGCCTGCTGACACCGACCTCTCTCGAGCTCGAGACGAGGTACTTCGCTGCAATCTGCTGTTGCTGCCTGCTGAGCGCTCTCGCTTCACGCTCGGTACTTGATATCGGCGGCGATCGCTTCTCGCGGTGTGCTGACGCTGAGCGGGACATTGTCGCGCTCGGTACCTACTGCTTCTGGGGAGTGCTGCGTGAGAGAGAGTCAGATTCGCTCTTCGTCTCTAGAGGCGAACAGTCATATTCTATGCCACAAGCTGTCGAAATATACAGTATTGCGCATACGATTTCCCGCCGCCACCGCGATTTCAACCCGCCGCGCGCTGCGCATTCGTCTACGACGCCCCCGCACGGTGGCGATACCGTACCGAAGCCGCCCATTTATTACGATTTGGCAAGATAAATTCTTTTTTAAGGATCATATCACGCCGCCGCGATTCCTTTACAGACCGATTTTTTACAACAAAATAAATTCCGTAGAAGCCTCCCTGGCCCTGTCGGGGAAGCTCAAAGCCTTACTAAGGGTCAATATGGCCCACGCCGCGAAGGCCATATATGTACGTCAGGCGGACGGTACGTTCACAGAATTGCCACCAGGACAATATACCGTCCCTGTCCTCGCCTCAACCAGCGTAGCTGGCGCCGGTCCGTCGACCTCAGACGGCCGGTTCCCGCCCCAGCCTCAAATTTCAGCCATTTCGCCATGGACGAAGCCGCGGCATACCGCGAAGCGGACCCGGCCCAACTCCACTTCGCCGATTCCGACTCACAATCAATACGATGAACTCCCCGAGGACAGGGACAATTTCATAGATACCCAAACCACGTCAACTCCACGCACCGCCAAAAACAATACGCCACGCCGAACACGCATTCCGCCGGTTATAATGCCTACGAAAAATTTCACTCACGGGCAGATTCACGAAATTCTAAAGAAACATACTAAGTCGTCCTTCACCATGAAGTACTCCAGGGGCGGCACAGCGGCAGTCCAAACCTCGACCATTTCTGACCATCAACCCCTGATTGCCGGCCTCGCAGAGGACGGCATCACGGGCTATCACACTTTTACACCGGACGCCGAGCGCTTGAAGCGCACGGTGATCCGAGGCCTTCCCGACATCGCGGTCGAGGAAATTGCAGATGACCTGCAACGACAAGGCTTCCCCGCAGACAAGGTCGTCAAAATGACGACACCAAAATCCGACATGCCCCTATTCCTGGCGTACTTTAAACAGGAAATAGACATGGGCCAGCTTCGCCAGCAGTTGACCGTCCTGTGTTTTTGCAAGATCACCTTGCAAAAATACAAATCCAATTATCTTAAACATGGCACTCAGTGCTATGCCTGCCAGGCATTCGGGCACTCCAGCCGCAATTGCTTCCACACACCGCGTTGTGTCAAGTGCTTGCAGCAACACAGGATGGCCGACTGCCCAAAAAAGACGCGAGATGAGCCAGCCGCGTGCTGCAGCTGCCAGGGGGATCACCCGGCAAATTATCGCGATTGCCCCAAACGCGTCGCGTACGTCGCGAAAATCCAGCCGCGGCAGCCAGCACCGCGAGCAGCCCACCAGCCGACCAGTCAGGCGAGGCCACACCCATCCGCCAGACAGCATGTTCCTGCCACCGAGGGACGACAGTGGTCGAGAGTCGTTCAGGGTGCAGCGAACGACACTCCCACTGTCATAAATCATGAACCATCGCAAGTATATTCCGGGCCGCGATCGCCGCGCCCGGAACACCAGCCGCAATCGCCACCCGCTGCGCATAGTGCAGCGGGGGGTCGCGATGAATTCTCCGACCTCATGCGGCTCATGATGGAGTCGAGAGAAAGGTTCAGACAGTGCACCGATAGGGTGTCACGCGCCATGATTTGTCTCGAAATCATGGACGCTCTAGAGCGCCCTAGCGGTGCATCGTACTGAATTTTCAATCAATTATGTCTCTAAACGTAAATTCTGGTGAGCACATTATCGCGTGGAACGCTTGTAGTGTTCGCGATAAGGTCGACGAGCTGTATGACAGCATCGACAACGCTGAAGTGGATATCGTGCTACTTTCGGAAACGTGGCTCAAATCAAAAGACAAAAATTTCAAAGTCCCCGGCTTTGATGTGTACCGAAACGATCGCGTAACTGGTCGTGCGGGAGGAACGGCAATCCTCGTTAAACAGTCAATTCCACACACGCGGTTGCCCACACCACAATTAATTTCACTCGAAGCTACGGCTATAAAAATTCAATTAAATGGACGCGACCACGTAGTGGTTTCCGCGTATTCAGCCAAAAAATTAGAGACCGCCGACATCGATAAAATCATGAATCTCGGCCCGACCGTAGTGGTGGGTGGCGATTTCAATGCCACACATTCCTATTGGAATTGTCGGCGCTCTAATTTAAATGGCAATAAACTATACACCCATATGGAGACACGTGATTACGAAATCCTTGCCCCGGATAGACCCACTTTTCATAAAATTAATTCTCATCCAAGTACGCTCGATATAGTCCTGGCCAAAAACGTGACCTTTTTGATGGAACCTGTGACCGGAGACGATTTGCCGTCGGATCATCTCCCGATATATTTTCGGATGGATGGCTCGATTTCAAAATCGGTTCGGACACAGTACAACTACAAGGGCACCGATTGGTCGGACTATAAAGACTACATAAATTATTACATTCGGCTCTCGACCGAAGCATACAATCATCACTACCAGATTGCCGATGCGATCGATTCACTCACGATGATAATTCAAGATGCTCGCGATACAGTAATTCCAACCAAAACCACTAGACCGTACATGACACCTCTATCAGCTGATATCAAAAACCTCATCACGCAAAAAAATGCCGCCCGCAGGCATTTTCACCGCACCCGCGACCCCCAATTTAAGACAATCACCAACAATTTACAGCGCGAAATTAAAATTAAAATCAAACACTTGCGAAATGATTTCTGGGAGGAAAAATTGTCTAAACTCAAGCCTGGTGATAATTCTCTATGGAGAATGGCCCAGGCATTGAAAAGAAAAAGTACAGTTATACCACCCCTGTACAAACCGGGGTGTACGCAGCCCGCGCTGTCGAACGTTGAAAAAGCCGACGCCCTGGCGGACGGCTTTGAAAGCGCCTACACCGCGACGCGCGGGGTCAGCGACCCCGATACCGATCATATGGTATCCGCAGCACTCCGGGAATTCAATGCGGCGTCGCCCACTGAAAATGATATTGACGACATTCGTTTGACAACCCCCGCAGAAATCAAACGCATTATCAAAAAACTCAAACCGCATAAAGCACCGGGCCTGGACGGAATTAATCACATTTTACTAAAACACTTGCCACAACGCGCCATCGTAATGCTCACGAAAATTTTCAACGGCTGTATACAACTCGGATATTTCCCCGAGCACTGGAAAATCGCGAATGTTTTGCCTTTCCAAAAACCAAACAAAGATAATACATGTCCAACTAATTATCGACCAATCAGCCTCCTGTCAACTTTAAGCAAATTACTCGAGAAAATTATTATGACGCGCCTGGCAGCACACGTCTATGGACATCAAATACTCCCAGACGACCAGCTCGGATTTAGGAAAGGGCACGGTACCACTCAGCAACTTGTCCGAGTTGTGGAGCAGGTGTCGACAGGCTTTGGATGGGGCAAGAGCGCAGCAATGGCGCTTCTTGACCTCGCCAAAGCCTTCGACACTGTATGGATTGATGGGCTTATCTACAAAATGATCGAAATCGGCGTGCCTCGGTACCTGATTTTGATCATAAAATCTTATCTGACAGGCAGATCATTTACCGTCTCCGTCAGAGGCGAATTTTCATCCACCCGAAATATCCCCATGGGCGTGCCTCAGGGCAGCCTGCTGGGGCCATTATTATTCAATATATTCACTGATGACCTTCCTTTTCTAGATAACTGCGCTCGGGCCATCTTCGCCGATGACACCGCGCTGCTATCCACTTCCAAATGCCCGGTCCTCGCCTCCAGACAGCTTCAGGAAGCCATGAACCTGATGGTGACATACTACCGCCACTGGAGGATGAAAATGAACGAGGAAAAAACCGAAACAATATTATTCACACACAAACGCAAATACACACCAAACGTCAAAATACTTGTGAACCAGGTGGAAATTGAGTGGACGGACAAGGTAAAATACCTTGGCCTGACACTCGATCGCAAACTCACCTGGGACGCTCACGTAAAAGACACACGAATCAAGGCGGACAGAGCAATTGCCTCTCTCCGCCCCATATTCAACAAAAACAGTACACTAACACCGGAAAACAAATTAATTTTATACAAATCAATGATTCTTCCAATCGTATCATATGCCGCCCCTGCCTTCAGCAGCATTCATAAAACCAAATACCAAAAGTTACAAGTCACTCAAAACAAATCACTGAGAATCATATACAACACACCATTCAGACAATCCGTCAAAAATTTAAATAAATTACACAAAATTGATACAATCAAGCAACACTTCCTCAAACTGTCCGACAATTTTCATAAATCATGTACCTATCCCCACCAAGAAAATCCCCTCATCCGTAATCTCGGCTCATATGAGCACGACATCAATCTTCTGCCTTTCAGATACAAACACAGATTGCCCCGCCACTACTTCATGATGCGACACAACGCGCTCGATCCTCCGGATCGAGGGCCCGAACGACCTACAGCCTCGACCAGCGCATCCAATTTATGATTTTTGTAAATA
The DNA here is from genome assembly GCA_016648135.1 of Agrypnia vestita. Classification (NCBI taxonomy): domain Eukaryota; kingdom Metazoa; phylum Arthropoda; class Insecta; order Trichoptera; family Phryganeidae; genus Agrypnia; species Agrypnia vestita. Next base: position 547 of record JADDOH010001746.1, on the reverse strand, counting down.
AATAAATATTATTTAAGATGTAGCTGTGTACATTATTTTTGCTATTTATAAGTTATAATAAGGCGGCACTGTACATAAAGTATCGCGCCTAATTAATTTGAATTTTTTAAATATTATCAAGTAAAATGTTTAGTGGGTTTTTTATTAGACTTTTTTACCCATCCGAATTCATGTCAATAAATCAACTTATGATGTATAGATAATAAGTATTTAGAAAAAGTGTCAAAGCTATAGAGCTGATGCACTTGTAGAAGTAGATTAGGCGGTCTAGCCGCATGTAGAGTACTCAGAGTATCGTAGACTCTAAGGAATCAGAAAAAAAAAATCGGAGTGCTGCATGCAGGCGCTGACTTGCCAAGCTAAGTATTCCATCGCAGTTTTTAACCGTCTTTTTTAAGACGATTTATTCTTGACGACCTCGTCGAGTTAGACATTTTGCTCGTAGCAAATTCTTTTGCTGTCGCCTCTGGTGCACATTCCCGTGTACTAATATCGCTCTTTTTCCAGCTGCTCACACGGTGCGCCCATGCTGTGTGAGACATCCCGA
>JADDOH010001745.1:0-55985 GCA_016648135.1 Agrypnia vestita | reverse complement strand
TATATATACATAGTTTAAACATAATGAGGTTAGACATATATGTAAAAAAAGTATATATGCAAAAAAGTGTACAGTAGTGATCTCAGAAATTTTTACTCACCGATAATATAGCAATATTAAATTTGAATAGCCAGCTATATATATAAAAAATTTAAGACATTATATAAAATTTAATGTCTTGAAAAGAAATGATCATATAATGATTTTTTGAATTTTGAGAGAGATGGATTTAAAATGTCGACATATGTAGGTAGTTCATTGCCAAGTTTGTGCATTGATAGTAAAATTATTTTATTCTTAATATGATGTAATGAATGTGGTTGCACGATTGACATCTTCGTCGACAGTCTGGAGAAAGTAAAGTTTACACTTAAAGAGGCAATACTGCTTCGTTACTGACTTCAGCTGTTAATATGTAATGGTGGGTAATATATATTTTTCGTACACATTGCCGCTTTGTACTTTATATTTTAATTTCTGTACTCATGTTTTGGTGCTATTCCGGTACTTTTAATAATTTGCTACTTGTAATTTATATTGTTTAATGTATGTTCTTTTAATTTTATGATATATTTTTTCATGTAGAAGCCTATACGCATTGCTGCTCGTTACCTACTCTACATTTTTAATTTTTATACTCATGATTTGGTGCTATTCCTGAAACTTTTAATGTATGTGCTTTTGAAATTTATTTTATACTCTTTATGTAAAAGCCTAATGGGCGTAAACAAATTAATAAAAAAAATAAATAAATAATTTTATTATCATCTCGAATATTTGATATCCACTCTCCGGCAAATTTTAATATAGTTTAAATCATCTTAATATATTTATCATTTTAATATAGTTTAGGAATAACGGGATTCTGTAATTTCTACAAGTATAAACAACCCCAATCTTACCAAATCCATTTTATGTAGTGAAAGACGCGGGACTTATATTCTTCCTAAAATGTAAAATGAACCCGGTCTAGATGAAACATCCTTATTTAGTTTCAGGACAACGAGGTTTACGCGTTCCACGAGGAATATGATATAACCCGATCTAAACGAAGGTAATTTTATATAATTTTAGGACAGCGGAACTTACAAATTTCATAAAGTATATCGCGAAGCCAATCTAGGCGGAGGCACTACGTATATTTTAAACAGAGTAAGAGTTTAAATTTTACCATCAAGTCTAATACTCCGCAAGAATGTCCTAGGCATAGTAAACAAATTAGCGGTCAAAACTGTAGTGTTTCTATGTTCACACGTTTTAGCTCAAAACGAATACTATAATTTTCACATTTATAATACAAGACGCGAATTTCTAAACGAAATATTTTAAAATAGTTCTAATTGAAATCTACATGTTTCATATTTATTAAATGAAGGCGCGAATTCTAAACGAAACACTAACATTGTTTAAAACGGGACCCTATATTTATATATGCTTAAAATGAAACGCGAATTCCTGAACGATAGCATTTTATATAACTAAATGTAACGAAATCTTATATAGTTTATAAATAAGAAGACCCGGCCCCAGGCGGTTTTTATATATTTTCAATATAACGAGGTCCTATAACATCTTTATAAGTATAATACAACCCCGGTCTAACGAAACAATGTACTAGAAGTTTTTATATTTTTGAATACATGATATACGTTTTTTTTTTATACACGTTTTTATACGCGAGATTTACGTCTTCGTACAGTACGAAGTACCCCAAATTATACAATCGCGAAGTTTACATCACTCCTAATGTATAACCAGAACTAATTGAAACATTTTTTCATAGTTTAAGTCCGCGAGGCAAATATCTTTCATAAAATATAAAATACCCGAATCAAATTAAACATATTTTTACCTTATAGACTTTCCCCAACGCGCGTAATAATCCCGGCCACATGACACGTTTTTATATGTTTTAATAGCGCGGGACCTATGTTTTCCTATATAATATTAGATAACCCGGGCCGAACGGAAGCAATTTTATATACTTTATAAAATAGTGAAACTTGTACTTCTGTAAAACCGTAAATAAACCCCGACCCCCACGAGATTATTTTATATAATTTTTTAGAATAATGAAATTTCATACATCTGTGAAATTGTAAATAAACCCCGATTCTCACGGAATTACTCTATATACTTTTAAACGAAATGAAAATCTAGATTATTATGGGCTGAACCTGATACCCCGCGAGATCAGCTATATATTTTCCACTAGACGTATTTTTAATCCCAGAATTTATTCGCTATAATTTTAACGGACTCTTACTATTAACCATAAACAAAAAAAAATTATTAAAATAAACTAAATATTCTTTCGATAACTAAAATAAACCCAGTCTAATCGAAACATTTCATATAACGAAATATTATATGCCTTACAAATGTAAAAATTAAAATGAGACCTCGCGTATTTAGCAAAGATAGGTATTTTATAAGACTTATTTAAAATCGAATCTGTTAGTAACAACTCCTTTATCTTTTAACAGCTTCCCGCGTGATTAGCATAAAATAGGTATCTTTATAACGCACAGCTAGTTTCCAGAGATCCGCCAATACTATACTTAGTAAAACGAAAATTTAACTAAATTTGAACTCTACCGTTTCCTGAAATTCTGCGAATAATATTCTGTGAACCTAGTAAGACGACAAAAATAATTAACTTTATAGAACATAGTGATTTCCGAAGTTCCGATATGCCAGGTTAATTACCTTTATAAAATAAAATCAAACCCGTACTCTGAGTTAAAACTCTTTTGACAGGACCTCGCGTATTTAGCATAAGATAGGTATTTTTACAAGATTTATTAACAATTTCCCGCGTGTTTAGCATAAAATAGGTATCTTTATAACGCACAGCTAGTTTCCAGAGATCAGCCAATACTATACTTAGTAAAACGAGAATTTAACTAAATTTGAACTCTACCGTTTCCTGAAATTCTGCGAATATTATTCTGTGAACCTAGTAAGACGACAAAAATAATTAACTTTATAGAACATAGTGATTTCCGAAGTTCCGATATGCCAGATTAATTACCTTTATAAAATAAAATCAATCCCGTACTCTGAGTTAAAACTCTTTTGACAGGACCTCGCGTATTTAGCATAAGATAGGTATTTTTACAAGATTTATTAACAATTTCCCGCGTGTTTAGCATAAAATAGGTATCTTTATAACGCACAGCTAGTTTCCGGAGATCTGCAAATATCAGTTCTATATATGCCGGACTAATCAACTTAATAAAGCGCAGTAATTTCCGAAGTTCTAATATGCCAAATTAATTACCCTTTATAAAATAAAATCAAACCCGTACCCCCCTTTTCTTTTAACGTGAGCAATGTCGAAGAGCATATTTACCCGTATGTCACTTTCACTTGAAGTTAAACTATAATTTTCACCCACTGAGACACTCTAAGTCGACGGTAATTATCACTCACGGTAATTATCACTCAAAAAAACAACCGACGCAGATTTTGCGCTCTCGTAGACCGTCACCAACTGCCTGATTTCTGCTGTGTCTTGACATTTTAAACCCCCCCTAGCAGCCAAAGGTCCTAAGTCGTGTGTTTCCAGGATTTTCAATATCCTACTTTCCTTGAAACCTAAATCTTTGTTCCTAAGATTCAATTTGGCAAAAAAAAACCATATCTCCACTCGGATATGTCAGTTGATCCCACCTCCTGTTGCCGTCTCTGTCTCCATCCCTGTGCCTCTTTGGGACGGACTCAGTGGCTTCGGACGAATTGAACTCGCTTCACAAGCGCGATAATTAATTTTTAATATTTAATTTCTAAGTTCAGTCCATATTGTCGTTTGATCAACCGTAACCACAATCTATCGGGTACTCCCCTAATCATAGTTGATGTTTCTTCATTATCTACCATTATTATGCCCCGTTCCCTCGTATTTTCACTCGTCTTTATCGGAAATTTAACGTTTCTTGGCCGCTATATCATGGGATCAATTTCCATATATTCACCACGTGCACACTGCATACCTAGATATAACAATCATCCAAAGGTACTATACCTAATTTTAAATTAATTTTGGGCGATCTTTTCTCGTGAATCATCCAATGAATCCTGTCTTTTGGCCGCGACTCTCCGCGCACAGGGACGTATTAGCTCCCTCCGTTGCGGAATTTAAACATAATTTGTAACCATTTATTATTATTTTTATTGGCAGTAAGATTGATCCACAAGATAACTATGTTACATAGACAGTGAATATTCTCGAACAATATAATACTGGAAGAGTACTATTCGCTATAACACAATAAACTATTAATGTAAGTTAAATTAAATTTTTAAATTCAGTGGAAGATTTTTAAGATCGTTTTGCTTTTAATTTTTTTCCCAAAACAAAATAAATAAACAAATAAATAAACACACAGATACACACTCACACAACCCACTATTGGACATGTTTTTATTATTCTTTTATCGATTGTATGTATGTGTTTTCGCGTAATTGGCCCAAAACTCTGTGCATCAATTATTGTCTTTTCTTCAAAGATTGATTAATTATATGGCTGTAAGAAACCCAATAAATGAAAACAAATAAAACAAATAAGTAAATAAACCTCCAGTGCCGCAGGCAAGGCGTCGGATTAATTCAGTGCTCATTCATTGCCAAGGCACTGGACGCCTCCGCTGATAACTATATACCGCTCACCATGTTCTTAGAGGTGTGTTGAAAGATTGCTAGTATCTGTCGAATCGGTCTCAAGTAGTTGTCTGTATTTGTACGTTTATCATTGTTACATGCTCTTGCTATATCCGTTCCACTTCACATTATTGTTCCTCCCGTCTTCGAATTTCTATCACACTATGTTCTCCTATGTTTTTGGTACTTATATGCTTGCTTTTTACTTGCATTTACTCCTATATATATTTGTTTCATTTATCCATCCATCTATAAGATCCCCATACGCTTTATCCTTTTATTTCATGTGTATATGGGCCGCAAATTCATATTATTTTATTTACAATATTCTTATCTAGATACACTTGTTCCAATTATGTTTTGTGGTTATTACTACCAAACCCGGCGAAATCTGAGCTAGAATAGCCAATCGTATACACGTTACCCGTCCTGTTGAAACTACGCTAACGTCGGACAGGTTTGTAGTGATTACATAGTTAATATATTGTATCTATATTCGAGTATATTATTTTCTTGTCGTGCCATTAATATGCTTACACGTTATCGTTATCTCTTTCCTAACTATATATACCGTCATTGCGCAATTACCTATCTGTTGTAAAAGCCTGAAGAGCGTTAGTCTACAGATAAATATAATAGAATTATAGTTAACTTTTCTATCTGCCTACGTTATCCGATTCCCGCGAAACGAAAATAAATCATTATCCGCTCAGTTAAGGTCACCCCTCTGGTATATCGTATACGTTTTAATCCGTGTTATTACAAATTATTTATGGGCGTTTTCCTCTCGCGATCCCCCGATTAGACCTGCCTTCCTTAGTTTTGCTCAATATTCTGCCTCTCTGTTGCACGGGGATCCACTCGAGATGAAGATATACGGCTCTCAAACGATTTCAAAACCCGAGCAAAAAAGTCAATAATTCAGAAACCTCGTGGAACTGTCAATATCATCGTCACCTTAGAGTAGACGTTAATCGGTTTTTTAACGGCCCTAAACGCAATAATCGCGACCCAAATCTACGAAAGCCGTGTTCAGTATTTTTTTTGGGAAGCACATGTGGACCGCTCGGACCGCGCCGATCGTCAACCATTTGTACCAAACGCGGCTTTACCACAAGATTAATATGTTTTATAAGAATTGAATATTAACTGCTCGTAACCTATATCCGATCAATCGCTACTAACTCCCTCCCAATACTCCGCCAGGTGGGCTTAGCTCAATTTTTCCCGCGTAGCATTTAAATCATCTTAGAGTTCAAAATAAAAATAATAAAATAAAAAAAAAAATCTATAGAAACAGGTGATTCATCACATACCGTACAGCGGTAGTCTGATTACGTACATTAATTTATGTTTACAAAAACTAAAGATGTAACCATCTGGGACCTCTTTGTCCCCGCATAGTGCATGCAACCATTGGGCACAAGTTATGCAACGATACCGGAGTTTATTATTCTTGTCAAATTCTCCACAAATAGTGCGTACTTCATTAGCTACGCCCAGAAGTCCTTCATCGTAGTACACTCCATCATTATTGTCGTCGTCATGAAGAACCACTGCTGTAGTGTATCGTCATCAAAATCGGTTTTGCAAGAGTTAAAAATCTTTCGTTTATAAGATTCCTCATTTATAGCTTCTTTTTGGCTCCTTTTTTATTTTTTCATCACTGTGTACAGTATTACTCGAAACCCTGAAACCGAAATATTTTTGACAAAAAAATGTATAAAAAGTGAAATTTCGAATGCTAAGGCACATTAGATCTAATGTCAAGCTATCAAAGATCGCCAAAATCAATATTATTTTACAAAGTAACTATGATAAATGTACTTACAGTGAAGTGGGACCCACCACAGACCCAGGGCCGTTCTACGAGCAAAAGCTCCCGTATTCGCTACACTTTCGCCATCCAGTTTGGCATTGTTTTAATGCTGAAGCAGCTTCCTCGCTACGCCGCTGATGATGCAAGCACTCGCGCGACGCGGCGAGGAAACTGCACTAACCACTTCACAACCTCATAAATGTACTTACAGCTTAAACATCAACCGATGATTTCCGTAAACAAACAGTGCAAAACGAAAAACGCGCTCTCTAGATGACGATCACCGGCCGAATGGTGCGTGTTGCTGTCTGAAGCTAACGGCTAACGCTTGATAAGGGCAGGTATTTTTTGCTGTTGTGCGTTTGGCTAAAACCACGTGTGCGGAATTATCCGCTGCACGGGAATACCCTCCGCTCCCCTACACGACTTTATCTGTTCCAGTGTCTCGGAGTAATAAGATATTTGAGTACTCCAGCCACGCGCGAGGGATTGAATCCCTTCCTTATTGGGCGGGGAGTGGCTTCCTTCTAACAAGGACTCAAAGGAAACGACAGCGCTCGCTTTCCCTGCCATTACGCGGCCAATTTATGCCCCTTCTGGGCGCCGCCGCGGGCCGCAGCAGGGCCCGGCAGGCCCTACATCAGGCCCGCAGAGGCGCGATTTGCCAACAGTAAATTGAATGCCAGAACACTTTATTGAGAACAAAGTTACGGAGTGGTTTATTTCAGACAATATTATCCGGGACGCTTAAACTGAACACAGCCTTGGGAAGAAACCGTATTTATTGAGAAATTTATCAATTTTCTCTTTTTATCATAAAAGTAGGTACTTGCTCGATTCGTATCATAGTCCTATTGACGTATGGCCATAATATTATACCCAGTTTTACAGAACATGCAGTGAGAATATTGAAGCATGACTTTTTTCTGAGTTACTGAGTTACATACTAGCAAGTTAGTCCTATTTTCATAGCACAAGCGTTTAGCTTAGTTTGAAAATAGTAAGAATATAGATGTGACACGTATTCCGTGTTCGCATCTCTATTTAAAAAAAAAAAAAATATATTAAATATGAATCGAATTGAAAAACACGTTTTTTTTCCACTATATATTTATTTAATTGTTAAAACGTTTTCGAGATCACTCTCATAATAACGTTTTAAACTAAATTAAAAACAGTTAAAGACAGTATTTATAGGGATTGGGTGTATGTAATGGTGATGGGGGTAGGGGGCGTGGTAAGAATAGATAGGAGTGGGGAGGTTTCGGGTGGTATTTGGATGTTAAATATATTTTTATTATTTACTTTATTATAATTTTTGAGATGTTTATTGCAGCAATGAAGTAGCGTTAAATTATTATGATCGAATGTATGACCCTCAATTTTGGCATGTTCCGCCATTTCTGAATTTAAGGCAAAGTTTTTGATTGCTCTCTTATGTTCATCTAATCTTTAAAATTTGAATGTGATATTCTACCCTCGCTTACAGAAATATGAAGCGCAGTTGTTATTATTATTACAATCACGAAAAAATCTAAGAAAATTTAGCTAAGGGTCATACAAATGATATGAAAATTAATTTGAATCCTCAGGTGATTTACGAGACGCTGCATTTTACCATGAAACAATACATGGCAAATGGGATAGTGTATCAATAATCTACCTAAAAAAAAATTAAAACTAGTTAGTGTCACGTATTGCGTTACACGTAGCGGGTGAATTTCGAGCATGAAAATAATTCAAACGATCGTATTTCGTTTATGGAAAGGAAGATTCACAAACATCTAAAAACACTTTTCATTAAAAATTCATTTATTTATTTACCCTATCCTAACTAACTAACCATCACGCCGTTTCCCCGCAGCGGTAGGCAGAGAGGACAGAACGCCGTATTATTCTATCTTTACACACCACTTTTGCTTCGGCCACATTCGTACATCTTCTCATACAAGCTCTACGGTTGTCGAGGCTGTGTTCTACCTGCTCTACGGATGTGCAATGCTGCAAACGCTTCCTCGATAATTTGATACCTCTGTATGAAGAAACAATGAGTTACTTTGTGGAGAGTTTTGATTAAAAATAATAAAAAATAACGTTAATTTGATCAAATCGAATGGCAGATGGTCGCATTTTTACATTTTTATGTTTATGTTACTACATAGTGGCACTCGTGACACAATGGTGATTAAAAATTGCCATAATTTTCATAATAATAACCTCTGTTATATTTATAGAAAATTTGTGGTAAAAATGAGCCGATAATAACACGAAATTATTCTACCCATCACTAGCACGACTTCTTAAAGTGCGTAAGTGCATTTTTTGTGTATAACTGATGTTACTGTTGCTATGTGTTAATAAATAACATGTTTACTCTGTGGAAACTTGTAAGATGGTCTCTATACTATGTAATAATCATGTGTTATCTGATTTTTATATGTACTGTAAGTTTCCCATGAATGAAGAAAATAAAATAAAGTAAAAATAAAATAAGTGCGACCGAGAGCTTCACAGGATTTTTCTTAAAATTGTTTAACGACCAGAGTTGCCAATTTGTTTTGGCCCGAATGTAGGCCTTCAATATAAGCTGAAAACTAATTGTAACAAATGTATGTATAGTATTCCTTTTCATTGAAGATTGTAATATAATTTGAATAATTTCTTAATAAAGTGTGTTGAAAATGTATTTAAAATTAATCTTATTAGGAATCGCATAATCACTATGCATAAAATTAGTGCATATTCCCCCGGTGAACCCGAATGGATTCTCTATTGTAGAATTGACTTTTGTGATTGAGTTTAGTCTCTTTTGACTACTTATTCGATATTATTATTTATTTGGCTGCTTATTCTATATATTATATTATTAATTAAGATTTTTGATATATTAGATAAATAGTATATTACCTAATTCTCATTGTTTATTAAATTAGGTTACACTACCTACATGATTGTAAGTGATTATCTCTCACCACACACAAGAATTATAATTCTTTTTGGTGAGGTATATGTGACATATAAAAAAAATTGAATTGTAAACATTTTCTAGGTATCATTGTGATAAAATATTATATATATTATCAATTTAATAAATAAAAAAAATACTAATACCTAACATGCTTATCCGCTCTCCCTTGATTATTCTCATTCGGATAATTTATTAACGTTACATAGTTTGAAAACAGAAACCACCCTCAAATAATAGCCGGCCTGTATTCCAGGAAAACAATATATTACATCCATGCAAATGAATTTGTGGATCTCCTTTGCACACTGCGCCATCTCCACTCAATCAGTGATACAATCCGGCGCCTGGCGAGAGGGCGAAGAAAGAGTGGGCGGATGAGCTGCGGCAGTAAGGAAGCCAGAAGGGGATTAGTTCTAGTTAGTAGTTTATGGTTTAAGTTCCCGAGGGCGGTTCTTCCTTCCCCCCCCCCTAGCCTCGGGCGGCCGCGGAGATTGATCAACTACCGGAACAGATATTAAATTACGGTGTGTGTAGTTTATCCCGGCTAATTACATTTGGCACGAAATTTGCAAAACGAATCATCAGTCATAACCACTGCCACCCGGGAACAGGTTTGGCTGGTAAAACGGTAGGTGTAAAGAGTTAAGTTTTTTGGTTGAAAAATTAATTTTATTATTAATTTCTTTATATAATAATCGCAGTCGTAACAATTTAATTATTTAAATAATAATCGAAGTCGTAAAGCAAAAACTTTATTTACGTGAAGCTAATACTTTAAAAATAATTAAATATTGATGATTTCATTCATTTTGGCTTTTAATTTCAAGAAATAATCTATTTTTCAGCAATTTTCAGTGAATTATAATATAAACAAGAATCTCAGTCGAAGCCGGGCAGAAAAGTAACTGATTATAAATAAAAATTTTGGTTATCGCGTTATTTCAAGGGAACTTTAAACTTTAAAACTTTAAAAGGAGAATCATATACTATATGAGAATCTGAGAATCATATACTATACGAGAGAGAGAATTTTGAATATGAATTAAATTATTTTGATTAAAGATTTCGGGATATAACACAAAAAACATTATTTAATGTAGAAATATAGAAAGTAGAGATAGTGTTCTGCAATATGTAATACAATATCACATTGACAATGTCCTCCAATTTAATCAGGAGAAATGGTTTTTCATCTTACCAAATTGATGTGTATTGCCATTTTACTGAAGTGACATGTGACACAATCACGAACTCTAGATCACAGGAAACACACAAATAGGTCAACCTTCAGGAGACCTACGTCAATTTAAATAGATTGTAGTATCCAACGACATGCGAATTTAAATGATTACATAATTAATGTGACAATGTTATGGATCTAGGTGAAAATACTATTTTCAAATAATAAAAAGTAGGTTGTTGATGTAGATGATGCTCGCCTAGTGATTTGGTGGTCGATGGTTCGAGCCCCATTCCAGGACACCAGCAGGTTAGCCCTATTTTCATAGCACAGGCCTTTGGCTTAGTTTGAGAATAGTAAGAATATTGATGTGATAATATTCTGTGTTCGAATATCTATTTTAAAAAAAAATCAATTTTTGCATTAGTTAGTTTTAGAACTAGTCAATCTATACATATTATAATAAATCACATGCCGTTAGATGAGTTAGTCCCAAGCTGGTTAATATATGATGATGAATCGATGAACACATATTGGGTAACGTGTAAGGAATCTATATAATATATATGTCTCACAGAGACAAAATTATATTTTTACGTGAAACTAAGTATGAAAGTCTTTGGGTGTTCATAGGGCAAATGACCTATCGTACGGCTGGCTTAAGTGATCAGTTTACACAATATAACGATCGCTATTTCCATCCATGATAGAATACCATGTCTTCTAAATTTCTGGAAGTTGTATATATTTAAATTATACGGCATGTTTCGTATATATGTTGCCACAATCCTTAGCGCGGCCGGCATCCAAAGCATTTTCATTCCCCTTAAATGGCCACAGATGTCAGCAATGAGACGTCTATTTTTTGATTTTTTTGAATTTTTAGCAATATCCTTTACATGTGTAATGAGATTTTTGCGAATTGTTAGCATTACACTAGAATACGCCTGAAATATTATTTCAATTTTTTTAAACTCCTTTAGACCAGTTGATTAATTGATTAATGACGTCCCTGTGACAAAAATCCAGTACTGTTCTGAAAAATTTGGACAAACTCAAAATATTCTGAACGTGTACGAAGTTTAAAAAAAAAATCGCTTAACACTAGAGGAGTTTTAAGTTCCAAGAATACGTATGCATTTGAAACAGGGAAGGAAATTAATTGAAGCACATTCAAGACCAACCAAGAACAGGATACAAGAGCTCGAATATTGGACAAAACTATTCTCCCTTAATTAAATTTTAGTTTCCGATGGCGCGAGGCTGCGCCGCGTAGCACCTGCTAGGTTTTCCTAAGATGGGTACAGTGTAGTAGTATATGTAGATGAAAACGTTGTTAGTGTCACCGAGAATTACCGTTCAAACTTTTCATCTCCTGAAGCTTGATTTATACCAGTTGCGATTTTAGAATGAGCTTAAAAAGAAAAAAAAAGTAACCCATAAAAGACAAGTTTTTATTATACTCCCTTTCTTTGTAAAATATAACAACAATTAAAGACGAATTAAAACATATAACATAACACTAAACTTACAGTAATTTAATATATTTCTTAAATGTCAGATGTTTTGAGCTCTGATAAGACACTTTATGCTTTGAAGATTAAATTCTAAAAACATTTGTCAGTCAATTTAGATTTTCGACATTCGTAGTGAAGTATCTATTATGCACACCGACGGAGTTATTCAAATTTAGAAAATATTCCGCGACGTTATCGGGCTGCCGTAATCTAAACTTTTCTAATGATTCCCATTTGAAAAAAACCAATAAAATTTCTAAAAATCCGAAATTATACTATAATCATTATTTTTTTTAACGAAAATTTGATAGATCTTTTTGATCGTCGCCACGAGTCTACTTGCCAAGTTTATGCTTGATTGGATCACGGGAAAACGGTCAAAAATCGATCCAAAGTTTTTGTTGACGGCAAGCAAGCAGACGCCACGAGTATAAAGAGAGTAAAAATGATATATACATATATATATAATATATATATGATATATATATATATATATATTTTTTTTTTGTATTTATTAGTTTTTATTGTTACAATAATATTTATTACACAACTGTGTTATTCATAGTACCTCTCCATTTAAGAGCATAGCTCTTGTGCTCGGACAAGGGACTTAGAATTTCTATATATAATTCCTTAATTCCTTAATTATTTACATTTAATAATTTTATATAATATTATATATCTAGGATGAAGTAGTAGATTGAACGTCTTTGAATTTGAAGGTAATGGTGTCTAATTCAGTTCATAGAGATGTTCTTTCAATTTGCTCTTCAATTGTTCTGTATCCTGTATCTTTTTCATTTCGATTGGAAGGTTGTTAAAAAATTTCATGCCTGAGTATATGAAGCCTTGTTGATATTTTTTTGTATTGCATTTTAGGATTTTAAAATTGTCTCTTAATCTTGGTGTTGTGTTTTTTGAAATTTGCCTGAACGTTTTCTTTGATAAGTTGTATAATTGATACTCTTTTGTATATAGATTCCACCTTTGGGACTGGAAACATTTTGAATAGTATTTGTGTGGGAATGTTGATTTTTTTTTTAAGTTTTTGACTTTAATAATTGTTCTCCGAATTACTTTTATTCGATCTATTACATTATTATAAGTTTCACCCCACCCTATTATTCCATATTGGAGTAGTGAATGGACTGTTGCATAGTATACCTATTTTAAATTGTCTGTGCTTAGAATGTTTCGTAGTCTTATGAAAATATATAAAAATCTTCTAATTCTTTTCGTCAACTCGTTGATATGGCTATGCCATTTAAGATGTTGGTCTTTAATTACTCCAAGACATTTAATTTCCTTTTTTGGATTTATTATTGAGCATGAGTTGTTATCTCTTCTTTTTTCTTTCTTCTTTTTCTTCTTCTATCTTCGTGCTTAACCAATCTTTTTAAAATCTTAATAGCGTATATTGCGCATTGTGAATAAGGCTGGGCCTCCCTTACTGGTGATGCGGTTTACAAAAAATGCGGATGTTAAAATTAATATATTGTTTAATTTATCGATCAGATTTCGCTCGATGGAAAAAAGCGGGGATTCAAGTCAAGGCAAGATGAACGTAGGCAAATACGAGATGAGGGCTGAAAACAATTAGTCGGGGCATGAACCGAACTTCAAATAAGATCAAAATCCTACCTGGAGATGACCGGACGCGGGTAGGTATACGGGAATGCCTCTTCTGTACCAATCCTTCTCCAATGCTGCAGACACAACACTCTCGTCACTCGATGATTAATTAAAAACAATGCAGATATGAAAGAAATTAACAGGGTTGCGGTTATAAGAGTAAGTATGACAAATGTCGATGCGGGTTTATAATATAATACTGCGAATTATATTATAAACCCGGTAGTCTAAAGCCGAATTATAAGAATAGATACGGTCTCTTCAGCGGAAGACAATTAACAAGTACTGTAGAATATTAACTAATTTTATGCGGCAGAGTCTATATACGACATTGATATTATTTTATTAATATTCTATTCAGATCATTTTTTCCTTTGTCTATAATAGAATTAATTAACACCAGTATTAAATTGTAAACATTTAATTATTACTATTACTTAATTTTAATTGGCAATAAGATTGATTCACAAATGTTATATAAATAATAAATATTCTTGAACATTATACTCCTGGAAGAGCACTGTTTGCTATAATGCAGTAAATTACTAGTGTAGCAGGCAGGGTGTCAAATCAATTTAGTGTTTGCTGCCAAGACACTCAGCAACAATGAAAAAAGCTTAATTTAATTTTGTAAACACTGTAAACATTTGTAACATTGAACATTGAATAAACATTGAATTGAATTGAATACCATTAGGCGAAAATCAGGTAAAGTAGACAGAGTGGCAATTAAATCGGAAAAAAGGATTAATAAATGACAAGTATTGTTAGATCTTTATCTCACAGCCAAAACAATTGTCTCTATTTTTCCCCATCCAACATTGGCCAAACCACTTACATTCCTTTGTAGCGAGTACAAAGGTTCGGAGGAGGCTGACGCAAGTTTTGAGGCTGTCGAGTTAAGTCGAGCGTTTTTCACACGTGATCCCTTTGACTGTGGTTATTCCGATTTACAAATACCCACCGCATTCAAATCCCAAAACGATTTTATATCCATTTTATTTTCTTTTGGTCAAAGGCCTGCGCCACATAGGCGTATCTTTCGTCGCATCTTTGACGCCGCGGAACGCCGCTAGATTTTTTTCCATACAATATTCGCTTATCGAACACACTGAGGGACCATCGGTCGATCCGCTGGCGGAACGCTCGCTTCGGCGTCTGTTCGGTTCTCCGCCTACGGAACTTACCGTGAATTCGATACATCGCGTTTCACGTTTTTAAATACAACGCGCCACATTCGACGGATTGTCCGCACGTGTGTTAGTTCTCCACGCGGACTGCTAAATTCGGTTGGGGGGCAAAAAAAAGGGCACGCTTACAGCAATAGTTTATAAATGTTACAGATTTTTAAAAATATTTGTTTATTTCGTTATCAATGCTAATTGGTTAGTAAATAAATTTTTCAAATCCTATAATAAAATTTCTTTCTGTTCATCGATTATAATATCTTTCAGCAACAAAGACCAAAACTAGATAAAAACAAAGTGATTTACAGCGCTACTGATTGGTAAAGTTTAATGATAAAAAAAGTATGAAATAATTTATAAAAAATAATAATAATAAAATTTAAGAAAGCTCGTAAGACAAATGATATCATATGACGCTTCCTAAGCTTTTTGTGAACATATTTATTCGAGAAGCAACTCACCCAAACTGCTCATACAGTTCTGTTAGATGCCTGTAATAATAGATTTATTTATAGATTATTATAAATAAACAATAAAAATAATAAAATAATAAAAAGAACGTAACGTTGAGAATTAAATATTTACACATCTATATGCTTCGAAGTAAATATTCATTTTTGTTTCAATATATACATCAATTCATATTTGACACATATTTTTGTTTAAACGAAAAAAATGTGAGACTGACAGATATATTTTATTTTTTATTTATTTTATTTATTAAAATTAACGGACATAAATATAATTTGAAACATTTAAAAATATTCTCCTATTTCTACTCAATGCTACATATATTTTTATAAAGTCTATTGAGTCAATTAAGAGATTGTCAGGGGCAAGTATTAGATATAATTTTTTATAAAAAAGAACGGTACTTTTTTGTAAAACGATTTTCTAGCCTTAAAAAAAAATAACTTTGATAATTAACCTCAATGTATTGTATAATTTGACACAAACAATTTTAATCTGAAAGAAATCCTTTTTTGTTAAAATAAATTCAAAGTTTAAAAATAGTAAAAGCATAAGATGATTTTTTATGACGTGTAGTCCTATGTTATTAATGCCGTGTAATGAGCGTTTATAAGATATTTGATGAACATTTTTTATAATGACACTTTTTTTCTGTACCTAACTTTTGCCTTTAAATTATTATTGCTCTGTAAAATAAAAAAATAAAAAAATTATAAATGAAAAAATGAATCTCATGAAAATCAGAATTAACTTGAAAAATTCAGTACGTAATTATGTTTTGCTAGGTTTGTAGATCACATTATTTGTTTACGTTGGTACGTCTGAGTTGTATGGCAGTCACTCAGAAACTGGCAGCAAAAGTTAGAAAATCGTAGATTCGTTGATTTTTAAAATAAATAAGGATTAGATATTTTCAGTTATGTTTTTGCCAGTTATTCCGCCTCGGTCGGCAGTTAGATAAAGCAGCATTACAGCTAAAGTTCGCGGTCCAATGGACCAAAGCACTCAGAGGGCGAGGCGGCAGGCGTTGGAATGGTTTTATTCTGCGTGCAGAACACAACGAGAAAGAGGCAGAAACATCATCGCTTATACTCCAGTGATGGTAAAAATCATTAAACTCAAGGGTTACGTTTTATTTATTTATTTGTTTATTTCTGTTCGAGGAATATTTTTTCTTCTGTACGAAGGCTTGAACTTTGTGGTGACATAATTATTAAAATAAAACACAAATCACTTTGTTTTCACCACTTTATTAGATTAAACAATCTACATGTTTCGAGAACAATGTTTCCTCTTCAGGATTATTTAAAAATTTAAAAAGTTAAACCAAGCAATTGTGTTACTGTGAGGGTGGGTGAGGGGGTAGGTGAGGGGTGGGGGTTCGAGGTGTTAATTATTATGGGTCATCTGGATAGGGTGGTATGTTAAGTGGAAAAATATTCAAAATAGGATTATGCAAAAATTTTGTCTGTGTATTTATTATATTAGAATTAATATTAACGTTTTTCCTAATTTCAAGTATTTCTAAATTATTTATTCGTGGGATCTTATAGCTGAAATGTAAAATTTTTAAACCTGTGTTAATATCAAATGTATGGTCATATTCTATTAAATGTTTTGCAAAATCAGACTCAATATTGCTAGTTAATGCTTTGATATGTTCTTTAATCCTAGTTTAAAAATTTCTTTTTGTTTTGCCAATATAAAAATTATCACAATCGTTACAATTAAGTCTATAAACTCCTGATTTCTGTTTATTTCTTTTTAAATTAAATATAAAATTTTGGTTGGACTGTGCCTGTCTCACTAGAAATATCTGTGTTGAGACAGACAGAGTTTACAATAGTATGTATTTACAAAACACAGTGTGTAGATATATGGTAGAATAATTATTTGTATTGGACAAGTATTGTATATTAACATAAGATAATAAGGTGATTAAAGTAACATAATAGAAAATATATCATATATATGAGGTTATAGTGTGTTAGTGTGTTATGTGTGCCTATTTTTTCTCTCTCCTCTTGTTTCGGATCCACTGTTTTATTTTGTATTTTATGTTAGGGTTGTAGATTGTGGTATGTAACCTTTTTCCATACGTGGTATGTAATCTTGGAATTTGTAGATTGAGTTTGTTTAACAAAAATATAACATAATAAAACATAGTAACCATTATTAGAGATTTATGGCTAGAGAGTTATGTGCTGATGTTTTATGTGTGTATCTAGACAAAGACAAACTACAAATGAGAATAATTAAAAATATTGCAATTAAAAAAATCGTGTAGTATGTGGAAGATGAATTAGCAGAGGCAGGGTAAGTGGATACAGGGCGCAAATAATACTCACGGTTTACTGTGTTTTAGATATATCACTTGCTAGATAGAAATATCACATGCTACTGATATAGCGGCCGCTGATAGTGGTTGTGGGATAGCTGGATCGGGCCTCCGATTGGTGGATATCGTACGATGCGTGCGGCTAGAATCGCAACGGTTCTGGACTGCCTCAGATGTGTTAATGCCTGATGAATTTGGTTTGATCGCATTAAAATTTATGTACATATAATTAACTTAAAAAATAATATAAAAAATACTAGTTTCCCATACTTACTAACTAAAAATACAATTGTAGTTCTAATATACAGAATACGCAATACTAATTAGTATAAGTCTATTTGCTTATTATTTGTTTATTTGTTTATTTGTAGGTGAGCAGCTTGTAGGCTGATATACACCAGGTATTCTACAATGTCATTTAAATATCAATTGAACAATGCCAGAAAATTTTTTTTCAATACAATTACATACATATTTAAAAAAAAACAGAAGAAAAGAGAAAAAAATGGAGATTACTATGACCCGGTTTTTTAATTTTCTGGGCTGTTCTGCCGTATGCCTGCCAGGGTGATGAACCTTATAAAGGGATCCATAATGTCGGCGAAAGGTCGAAAAAACACAGCAGGATAGCTAAGAAAATTCATAGAACGACTGTGAAAACCTAGCATTTTTAGTATAGATCTGAAAAATAAAAAATAAATTAAAATATTTCTAAAAATTTTTTATTAATCAATTAGAAAACACATACAAAAAAATCAAGTTAACGAAAAAAAATTGAAATGCCACCGGGACTCCAACCACGGACCTCACATTCTATCCGGGAATGGCGCGTTATCCAATTTCGCCATGGTACTCTGGTAAGTTAACGAAAATTTTTCAACCTTATATGTAGTCTCTTTTTAATTGATTAACATTTTTTTTTCAAATTGGATAACGCGCCATTCCCGGATTGAATGTGAGGTCCGTGGTTCGATTCCCGGTGGCATTTAAATATGTTTTCGTTAATTTTATTTTTTCTTATTGATTAATAAAAAATGTTTAATAATTCACAGAACTTTGTTCTAAAATTGCAACTTCACAATAAGAATGTTTTTCTTTAATATAAAATATTTCTGTATAAATGTTAATTTCAAGCGGAATTAATCGATGTGAGCGCGAATAAATGTAGATATTCCATTAGTAAATTGCTTCATTACATTCGCGCGATATTTAATTTATCGCCGGATGTCTCCTGACAACACGATTTATCGCATTAACTAAGGCCATTAAAGTTTTCCCTCGAATTGACTTCCAAGTGGATTTTTAATCTGCACGGTGGCTCCTCCTTCCCACTTCGTTCCAATCTTAAACACAAAAGACTTTGGATGTTGTCGATGGCAGTTCAATTTAAACATAAAGAAGTGACGCCCCGCGAACCATATTATAATGATATATCCAGGAGAGATCTCCCCCGAACTCCCTTCCCCGGGGAACATCCGCACTTTGACAGGATCATTTATAGTTTGGCGCGCGCCTCTACTCTTTTACACAGTTTATCTATTACAGTAAGGTTGTTACTTTTTAGACTAAAATAGGAAAATAATAAAATGTACAGGATTTTAACATAAAAACTATACATCGTTTTGGGGCAGCAGTAAAATCACAACAGACAAAAATGTTAAGAAGACAAATACATTGGAATAGAAAAAATAATGTGATTTGACATCCGAGAGAATATACAGGGTTATCAGGAAAACATTAATAACCTCGCAGGACTATATTCCTGCCTTGATTATGAGTCGAAAATGTTCGAACAACTATGACCTTATATCGATAGTTATGGAGATATGCGACATCAAAATTTGCTTTTTTTTTCAATATTTCCATCTTATTGTTTGTTAAACATTGGACATCGTTACAGTATCTTATATCGAATATAAAAAATGCATTCCTTTAATACAAGTCAAATAAGATAATAAAAACCTTCAGAAATTTCATTTGAAATTTCTGCCTTGTTTTTATCAATTTATTGAACTTGTGTTGAAACGAATGAATTTTTTGTAATCGATATAAGTGTAACTGTAATGATAGTTCAACATTTTGTAAAAAATAAATATTTAAAAAAAATGCTAATTTTGATATTGCATAACTCCATAACTATTGATATTATGTCATGGCTGCTTGAACATTTTCGACTCATAATCAAGGTAGGAATATAGCCCTGCGAGATTATTAATGTTTTCCAAATAACACTGTATAAGCAGATATTTATACCAGTGGCATGATTGGAAGATGGTGTTCTCTTTATAAATTTGTAATAGGTATAATACTTCATTGTCTTGGTTTACGAAGGTTATATTATACCTATGCATAACTCAACTGTTGAAGTTTTGACTATATACAGGAGAATAAATTCAAAATAAAAATGAAGTCATTTAATGACTTTTTTAGTGATGTTTTACTGCGTTAACTTTATGGTAGGACCTAAGTATGAATTAAAAAAATTAAATAAACTTGGTGCAAATCAATTCATGATTAATTTAACTTTTTGTTTCAAAATGACTGTATCTTTACCAAAAGATCACTGGTATCGACTAAGTTGATCCATACAATAAAAAAACACAAGGAAATCAATTATTGCACTGATCACAATTTGGATGACATTTTATATAATACTTAAATATATATAGGGGATGAGGTGTCTAGGGAGTTTTAATAAAATTTTTCGAATTTGTTTTAGAACGCCCAAAGATTTCTAAAGACTCTACAGAAATCAGATGCACATTAAGTCTTAAATGTATAAATACTCAAAAACCATACTTAGTAACAAATGAATCCAAGATTTTTTTATGTAAATCTAAATTATATTATCACTAGATTCTAGAAACGAGAAGAACTGCACATAAACTAAGATTTTAGAATGGTTTAAATGGTTTATTATATTTTAGAAAGACTCAAGTCCTTGGACAAGAACCCTTTCTCCTACCGAGCAAAAACTATAGATTCGGGCGAACAAATAGCGAACTGTGAATCCGTGCGATAGACAACAGCGAAAACGTGTTACCGAAGACGAGTGGAACTATCCAGCGAAGTGTTTGATCTTAATTCCTACCACAGTGAAAACGTGACAATATAAAAAAAAATTTGGTCAAACTCATGATTATAAATATATATATATTTGTATAAATAATAAAGCCTCAAAAGCCTTTGATAAAATACCATCGAATACTTTTGAGGAAACTGCGACACCTGGGTATACACGGTGATTTATACAGGTGGTTTACATCCTAAGCCAGGCAGTAGCAATACGTGCGTTTAACTCTGACGTTAGAAAGTACCTTCTGGAGTACCCCGAGGATCACATCTTGGCCAATTTTTTTTTTTTTTTAATTTACATCAATGACATCAAGCATTGTTTTCTGCATGCTGAATTATCTTTGTTCGCGAATGATGCAAAAATTTACAAAGAGATAAATTCTCCCACTGATTGTTGCTTCAAGATGACATTAAGGGGGGGGGGGGGGGGGTAAGGTTAATTCGTACAAAAAAGGCATGTTTTTGTGATTTTTTTGTGACAATACAGTTAAAATCTCTGTATTAAAACTAATGATACATTAAAGTATGACATTTGAAGAATATTGTGTAAAATTTTCAAAACAAAATATTAAAAATTACGGCAATGGCAGCAATTATTCGGACGTGTCTCTGAAAAAAGGGAAATTGCGGTATCTATCATAACTTGGTGCTAGATCATCTGAAATCAAAAAATCAAAGTTCATTCGTTAGATAATATGTTTTTCCAGGTAACACTGGGAGGGTTGAAATTTCAATTTTTCAATTTTTTGGAACACTTTGAAGGGAAAAACGCGATTTTTTGCGAAAAATATCGACTAATTTGTTATTAAAAAATAAAAATTCATAACAAATTTGAAAAAAAGTCTCCAGCGATACCTTGTAAATTAGTAGTATAGTAATAATATTCAAAATTTCAAAAGGATCGGTGCAGTAGTTTTGAAGTTATGATGGACACCGACTTTAAACGTGAGATGTGGGGAAAACGCTTTAAAGTTTTGCACAATGTAAAATTCAAAATAAAACTTAACACTTATTTTATACTTACACATAATCGTCGATGCCATGTTCACACAGCAAAGAGCTTTCATCATCAGCATCTGTTTGTCCTTGTCTACCCAAAACTCTTCCAATACAATAGCACGTCCGGTAGTCCTCAGGTGAGCGCGTCTCTTAGCTGCCCGAGCAAGTATAGAAAATCAGTCTGAGTATCGCTCAAATGTTCATAATTTCGTCAATTTTGCTCCGATTGACTTGAAATTTTTACACAATATTCTTGCGATGTTATACATTCATTTAAAAAATTTAAAATAAAATGCAAAAAAAAAAAGTTAAAAACCTTACCCCCCCCTTAATAGACTCTTAAAGTACTGCAAAAATAACCAACTTTTCCTAAATATCGATAAATGTCATATCATTTCATTCCCCAAAAAAAGAAAAAAATTATCTTATAATTATCATCTCGACAATAAGCAACTCAACATCTGCACTCAGGTGAGTCTCGGTGTCCTCTTAGATTCTAAATTAACATTCATCCCACATATGGAATCGGTAATTGCTTAAGCATATCAACACCTTGGTTTCATTGCCAGAACAAGAAACCCAATTCAATCACCGTATACATTAATCACTTTATATTTTTCATTTGTACGCAGTCAACTGGAGTTTGGATTAGTAGTCTGGAATACTCATTATTCTATATACAGTGAGCGACTTGAAAATATCCAACACAAATTTCTCAATATTTTAAATTTCTGTTCCCGTTTAAAATTCAACTCATACACAGAAAGCGAGTATTACCGTAAAATCCCTCCTCTATCATATCGAAGATGCATACAAGATCTGTGTTACCTTTATAAAATCTCGAATCACTTGGTTGACTCACCCTATTTATTAGAGAAAATAGGTTTAAGTTGTCCTACACACTCAACGCGTTCAAATAATTTATTTTACTCAAACTTTGGTAGGACTAACTAAAAAAACTACTTTGTAACTCGTTCCACTTCAAAATACAATCTGTTAAATTCTACAAATAACCTAGACATTTTTATTGACAAATTGCTTTTATTTAAAATGAAACTCCGTAATCTCATTTAAGATTATTGATATAAATTTGATACTTCTTTAATTGAATCCCATTCCCTTCCTCTCCCCACCCCTCCCATTTTACGCATTAACATAATTTAAATCTTCGAAATATTTATTATTTATCACATATTTTTTATCATTGTTTTTTTCACTGGTCATATATTTTTTTGATATTATATAAATTTTTTATTACATTGTACTGTATGTTTCCCAAAAAAAAAGTTGGTAAAATGATTGTTTCGTTGACGTCAACGTTGAACTACTCTACTTATCAGAGGTGGTCAGCAGACTCAAGTCGGCTAATGTGAGTTCCAACGAGAATTTGTACGTTCGCTGTGCGCTTTCTTTTACAGCAGTATGTGGAAACAGACTTTCAAATTCCTGGATGCAACCTGCAGACACTTTAGAAAGAGTTGTCCGGGTACAGCGCAACAAACGAATTCTTTCCACTGTTGGACCGGAAAACTGTAACACACTGAGCTTAGTGGCGGATTTATTGAAGCGCGCAAGTTACAATTGCAAGAGGTTCCGCTTTCCTGAGGGCTATCGAATCACTGAGAAAAAAGTACAACTGTATTACCTCTAAAAATACTGTTGAGTATTCCAGTAGGAACTAGGTCTGTTACAATTAATAGACTAACTTACCTACGACTTCGTATTTATTTCTGTGTTGTTATCTGCAGTCCACATTGATCAGTGATAACCTGGTAATTTTTAAATTTCTATGTTAATATATATAATAATAATAATAGTTGTACCCATAAGTAATCAATTATTTTTGGTGTGGAATATTTGCTTCAGTCAAGCTCAGTAAAGTGAACATGTAAAGACATGTTTTATACGCAATATTATAATCCGTGGTCTTGTGACTTGTGACAATTAATTTTTTTTTTTATTACTCTGTTGCAAAATGGCGGACAATCAACTAACTTAGAAAATTTACGTCATTGCATGCTGTTTCATTTTCTATCGGGTGTTAATGCAATGGTTGCAACAAAGAAAATTTGTGATGTGTATGGAAACGTATTGAAAGTAAATAAGTGCCAACGTTGGTTTAGAAAATTTTCCGATGGTGATTTTGACTTGTCTGATAGGGATTGAAGTGGGCGCCCGGTTGGGTTTAATAATGACGCTTTAAAAACACCTAGAAGCATATTTTTCTTAAAAGTCTACCAACAAGATGGCAAAAGGTCCCAGATAACGATGGAGATTAAATCGATCAAAAATAAAATTAAATGTAGTTAAATTCTTTTTTTTGTTGCCACTTAAATAATTGATTACTTATGGGTACACCATAATAGCCCATTAAGAACAACGATTTTCTCTTAAAAATCTATACAAAATGATATTGGATCTTTTCGACATATTTTTAAACATCATACGCTAGAAATATCGATGAATGCGTTTTATGATTTTATGTAACAACTGGAAGCCGGACATGGCAACTCTAAGCCATCTGCACCAATATCTATGAAAAGAGATGACGAGCGGTCACGTTAATTAGAAGCCAATCCCGTTTCCTTGCTGTGCAATGTACCTAATACCACTTATAACACTTTCGTTGTTTGTCTATCCCTTTGTCTGTCTGTCTGTCCGTCCGTCCGTTTATCCCCGTAACGTCGTGTGACGTCCGTAATTTCATTCGAATTCACAGCTAAAAAGACAAATTAAACGGCTGGAGATGGGGCTTGAACCCCGGCGAGCAAACTCGAACGCGGAGACCTACGGATGATGCCATCATTGTATATATGGGATCCGTCCAAAATAGACTATATAGCGCAAAAAATATTTTATTTAGCTACACTAAGTGCTTTTAAACATTTTCTCCGCAGTTGATGGGATCTTCTGCGTGGCATAGTGGTAAGATATCCGATACCCGCCCTGGGGACTCGGGTTCGTTTCCCGGTATCGGAATTTTTTTCTTCTTATTTTTTTATTTATTTTATTTTGATTTATATTTTATTTATATTATTAATTATTTAATTATGACGCGTAAGTTTTACGCATGTACAATCGCCAGGGTTTAATAAAATAGTAGGTCCCATTAACTGCCGGGGAAATATAAAAAAAGTGTCAAATATTTTGATAAAAGTCGTCATTACTATTTATGTCGGCTGTAAATAAGTAATACTTATTATTTAGGAACCGTCATGTAAAAGTACTGTCATTTTTGATGGATTTCAGCCGGCTTACTATAATTCTGTTAGATTAAATTATAAAATACATGAAATATTTAAGTAGAATCTTAATGTGTAAATAAAAACAGAACCGTAAGTACGAATGTTTTATTTAGAGAAACTATGCCATCACTCCGACCTCCTATCAGTGATCTATGGTAAGTGCCGGTAAGATTACTTACAACTACAAAACTTAAAAGTAAATGTTAATTTAAAATATGTTTTGCCGTATGATTGTAAATAATAATATATAATAATAATAATTGTTTATTATTCATATCTTATTTTTTTGAATTGTATTACACTTCGACTGCCTAACTAGGGATTACCTGTTTGAAGGCAGTCGACTATTTACATAGCAAAAAGAGAAGAATATAATTAAGTATACATTACAATAAATTTTTTAAATAAAAAAATATATAATAAATTTAAATTTGATAAAATAATTAGTATATATTACAATAAATTTTTTAAATGAACAAATGTTCATCTTTATCAAATTATATTTCTTTTTTTCTCTCTCCTCGTCGATTGGCTAATCATCATAAATGGCGCTTTCCTTCACTCTTTGTGATCCTGAGCCTTATCATGATCTGGATCTCATTGAATATTAATTTCTCGCCCTCTGTACGTTCCCGTGATCACCGATATGTCCAGGATTTTTCCCTTTTTTCTAGTACTGAATATGAAATATTTTTGTACGCAGTTTATGAAGAATAGAGGCACACTGGAGCATTTAATGTCTCTTTATATTATGGTGGTAGTAGACGAATCAAACACTTGAAATTAATTAATGTTTTAATTTATGGACAAAGTCACTGGACACGAATTGTAATTGTAATCGCTATTATGGAATTTTTTCTAATTGTCACTATCGAGACACTTCCGCTTGTCGGTGGGACACTTAAATTGTCTTAAATGCCCAGTAGGTACGTTCGTAATCAGTTTTCGCTGGTCCCTTATAATTCGCACCGATTGCCACTCTTTTCTTTCTATAGTATTCTTTCTATGTAAATTGTCATAATAAACTGTTCCGTGTAGCGATTCTGTCGCCCTTTATATAAGGAATGTCATTTCGCGAAAGTTCGGGTATGGTCAACTGACTTCGTAACCTTTCTAGTAATTTCTAATGATTCTAAAATATCCAGAGTACCGGAACATTCTCGATTATTTATTTATTTCAATATACGGCACAGAAGTACTTTTTACATAATATTATATACAAGAAATCCAAAGAGTAGACAGCAAAAAATTACTGAATTGACATAAATATTTGTTTAATGTTATAATACTAATTTAGAAAAAGGAGATGTGAAATATATACAAGTTAAACAAATAGGTATAATAATTTGTGATGCAAAAAAAGATACTATTTTCGTGTTATATTTTGGTTTGTACTACAATAACTCTCGACGTAAAAAATAATATACGAAGTATTATTAAAACAGTATTCTGTCTTCAGCCTAAAATACTGTTGCAAATCTACAAATAATAGCAGATTGGCTCCTGCCTCTGAAATCCGTCGCTTACTTAGAAAAGAGTCCAGTAACTTCATTGGCTTTTTTCTTCAACAACTTGATTAATTATTTAAAGTCTACTATTTATTTTTTATTTAAGGAGGGCCAGTTTAATTTTAGCTGGTGGCCGCGTTCGGGCGAGTTTTAGAAGTTCTTGTGTGTTTTGTGGTTTCATAAGCAGAAGTTTGCGCGATGCCGGTGGAGAGTGTGTTTGTGGGGACACAGAGTTGCATTGTTTGTTTGGTTTATCTGGTAGTACGAGATGAATTCGGCTACTTCAGACGTGGAAAATCGCACCCGTACACTATTCTCGGACCAGCATTGTCAACTGAGTGGAATAATACCACAGGTACATCTGGATGTCTAGGAAAATTCGTAACGTTTTTGATGAAATGTTTAAGGTTAATTTATGTTACATACTTTTTTTGGTCAAGTCTTTGAACCCCCGATCCTACTAAGTACTAAGACAAGGAGATGAAGATGATATGATACTTTTTCTTACTATCTTATTCTTTACTTTCTCAAAAACGCCTGAAACCCGTATCATGTTTTGCTGTGTATATTGTGAGAAAAAATTATAAAAATAGCGTTTCCATCGAGTTTAATGGATGCGCACATCTTAAATATACATTATTAACCATGTATGGTTATTATAGTATAAAATAAATAGATATTTTGCTATGTAAATAAAAATTATGAGAAAACTTTTTTAGATCTTTTGTTTAACCACTGATAGTTGGTGGTGAAAAGCATTGGATCTAAATAATCATATTTCAAATTCAGTTTAAAAATCTCAAATTCTATATAACCAGCTTTCTGTACTTTTGTAAAACTAAAGAATTATAAATTGGATAAAAAGGATAAGGATGATAAAAAAAATTGAGCAACTCTTACAGTACTACAAATGAGGTGTACTATCTTTTCTCAGTAAAGCTACGTTCGTTTTTTAGTAAAGCTCAGTAATGACTCGTCCAAACGAGTCCGACAAGTCTGCGGCTTCCCATGAACCGAGCGTAAAGATGTTACACATAAAAAATTTCAAAATAATTGATTTATTCATATTCACAGAGAAAACCTTAAAGTTGTGTGAAAAAAAACAAAAATTTTTTTTCGAACTAAAAAAATACCATTAATATGCATGTAGATATATATCGCATAAAACTGCCTTATATTTGAAAAATATATGAGAAATGAACCGCTGATTTTATTAATATTTTTCGTTAACAGAAATCGCTTCATTTAGGATAAAATTCTTTAACAACCAAATTTTTATCAGAATCAATAAAATATACGTCGTACATTATTTTTGTCGAACAATTTTATTCTAAGCCAAAGTTGGAAGAAATATAATAAATCTACATTCAAAAAAATCCTTATTTATAGATTTGACATTTTCTTTCAACGTCTAATGTCAAAGTTGAATCTGTCGAATAAAATTAATTAATTCGTAATCGGAACATTTTTTCATTCCTCCTTCCTGTTACACATTTCTGTCGTCGCATTCTCGAAATAAGTCCCGTAAACCGAGCGTAAATATTTTACACAACAAAAATCTACGGCTTATAAATGAATTTTTAATAATTGCAATCATTATTATGTAAGTAAAACACGCAGAAATTTTGGTATGAGAATTAAAGAGCACTTTAGATATTTAAAAAAAAAACAATTATTTCGATTTTGATAATCACATCTAGGAAACAAACGATCCTTTTCATATTAACAGGGTTTTAGAAACTTAAATGCAAATATCATAGGATTACTCAACTTTCATATAAATTTTTGTGTCAATGTCTATAATTTCAAATTCAAATTGAAAGTGTAAGGGAATCCTGATATCTGAAACACGTTGATTATTTAATAAATAGTGGTTATATGTTTTTCAAAGTATTTTATAAATTAATATTGGCTGTGGGAGGCAAATGAAATACTAAAAAGTGTTTAAACTTTTATTTAATACGCAAACTCACTGGACACGAATTTAATCGGGGCCCTGTTCTGAAAACACTCTAAATGTGTTGCTCCTGAATAACTTGTCTCTCAATTACTGATGCACGTTACTTAAATCGCTCAAGTTTGCACTAGAAATCTTCTCGTTCATCGGTAGGTGCACACGATTTTTAACGAGCGGAGAAGTCTTAATTCATTACTCTCGAAAGAATGATTAGAATCAATTAAGGATCACTTCTCGTGAACTATAGTAGTTTTCTTAACGACGCCATCACGGAATATGTGTTATATCAATATTCTTACTATTTTCAAATTAAGCAAATAAGCTAATTGAGCTAACAGAGCTTGAACCACCGACCTCTGGATCACTAAGAGAGAGTCTTTCACCGTTTAACATTTTATTTATTTATTTATTTACTTTTTTACGCTCATTACAGGCTTTTACATAAAAAAAATAACACATAAAATCAAAAAGTATATACATTAAACAATATCGTAAATAAGCAGTAAAATATAAAATATATGAATATAAACTACATGTATAGAAAGCAATAAAAGGTATAAGCAGTGAAAGTATCAGGTATAAGCATTAAAATATGAATATAAAAATAAAAAATAGATTTTAAAAATATAAATTTAAAACATAAGTATTAAAATATGAGCATAAAAATAAAAATTAAAAATATAAATTTAAAACGTAATATAAGCATTAAAATATGAGTATAAAAATTAAAATTAAAAATATAAATTTAAAACATAAAATGCGAAGCAGTGTGTATAAAAGCATGTGTATAAAAAGTTATTTTATAAATAAAGCATAAATTGACCGTTTTTCCATGAAAACTACTTGTACAAATGTTTTTTACTCTCACTTACTTACTATCACCGTTTCCCCGTGGGGGTGGGCAGAGAGGATAAAGCGTCACGCTTCTGTCCTGACATACAACTCTCGCCTCATCCCCATTCATACATCTTCGTATGCAAGCTTGCCGGTTGTCGAGGCTTCTAACGGGACCATCTTCCAGTATCATGTTAATCTGGTCAGGCCACGTCTTCCGCGGTCGCCCTCTCTTCCGGGCGCCATCAACACTTGCTTTATATATTTTATATTCTCACCATTATTTCCTCATTCATTCGCTCAACATGCCCAAACCATCTGAGCGACCCTTTTTACTTCCTTTATTTTAACTCGTCGCGTCTGTCTGATTGACGCAAAAACTTTGGATCGATTTTTAACCCTTTTCCCCTGATCCAATCGAGCTGAAACTTTGCAAGCAGACTCGTGGCGGCGATTAAAGAGATCTTATAAATTTTTGTTAATTTTTTTTTAATAATTACAGTATAATTTAGGATTTTTAAAATTTTTAATGGTTTTTTCATACAATTTGTATGAAGAGATTCGATTAGACGCGAAAACTGATAAAATAATTAATTTGGATTTATCGAAATTTTTTATCCCGTTCGTAGCGTCGCATCCCAACGAGCCCAACGCATAGGTTAAGCGCCAAACCAGTTTCCACTAGTAGATGAGAAAGGAAGTATATTAAAAACTTTGTTTTTACTTCCTTTATTTACTCTCGTACTAATTAATTAATGAAAATGTGTATAAATTAATTAAAAATCATAAATACAGAGAAAATGATATTTTCAGCCACTCGCGTCTGGTTTGGTGCTTTTTTTTTAAAAAAAGAACCCCCAAAGCAATGGAACGTTACGAACTCGCAAATATAAATAGTAAATATTATTGCGGATCCTTTCATTCGCTGGACGAGCTTGGCGCGGGCGGCGGCTGATAACGTCCCGAGCTCCCGCGCTGCGCTGCAGTAGCATAATTTGCGATATTCTTTTACGAGAAAATTCCGGTGATGATATATGGTACTTTTCACTTAGGGAAAACGAATGGTTTCTCTATAGAGTTACGGGTGGATGTTCCAGAACATTCGTAAGGAAAGTTATTTTAAATTACGGAATATTTATCTTGGTTATTCTCGGATCGTATTATTATATATTCATTCCTTAACGTTTCGTATAAAATTCGTGATGGCGATTTGAAATTTTTATCTTTATTTTGGCGAGGAATATGTTTATTTAGCGGGTACTCTGGTTAAACTTTAAGTGTTTTATTTTCAACTTTACGAGTACTCTAGGGTCGATATCAAATGAACATTTTTGAAACAAATAAGATACAAAGTACTGGGTATGCTCGCATTAGAAATCGCGAACTCGTTGTGTAACTTGTTTACAACACATTCCTAAATTAACTAACTTAAGAAATAAATAAAATAAAAATTGCATTTTTTGATTAGCGTCACTCTAAATTTTGTTCTCACTGTGTATAAATATTTTATTTTATCACAAAGATTAAATGACTTATGATTTTTTTATACTAAAAACATAATCAATAATTTCGTTATCATAACAAACATTATTCTTAGTTTATTTATCATGAAAATATTATTGTTAGTTTCATTTTTTCTAAAAAGTGTTTATTAAAAAATATTATTAAATTAAAATACAAGAAGCGGGAGTCACACAGATGGACGGAGTGAAAAGCGTCGATATAAGGCACATAGTCGGCATGGAGCTCCCACTACCACATATAGAGAAATCACAAATGATGTGGCTTGGACACGTGCTAAGAATGCCAGAGGAACGGAATAACAAGAAGTATCTTCTTGGCAAACCCGAAAGCAAGGCAACCGGTGGGTTAAGCTGGGAGAAGCAACAAAAAAATGTATGAAAACTGAATGGGTCTTGACTGGTTAACACATACTGAAGCAGCACAGGACAGGGGAACTTGGAAGTATCGAGCCTTTGGGCTCTCAACTCTCCTAGGATAAGGGGATGATAAAATAAAATAAGATTGTGGTGTCAAATTGTCATATAATGCTGAATATATATATTTTTTTTTCAATTGATTGAGCAACATTGTAGATTGACATATATAAAATATTCTAACACAAAATATTCAGAGGAATATTTTATGTTAGAATTCAATGATATTCAATAGAATGCATTTTAATATTGATTTTTATTTGAAAAATAGTTACATCTAGCGAATAATTTTTATGTTTCATTCTTATCCGTCGATAGTGTAATAATTTGTGTCTCCGATTTTTACACAGGAGACTAGACTTGTCCTTCGGGAAGATATTAATTGTATTTTAATTTTATTAATTTTACAGAGTTTAGGCAGTTACCAGAAAAATATATTATATACACGGATGGAATGGTACATATGACGATTTCTTTTGGATCCATGTAACTTTTTAAAAACATAATGTACAGCATCAGTACTGACTTAAGTCTGTACTATAATTTCGAGTCCTTTATATAAATTAAGCTTTCGTAATTCGGAGAAGTTAGTAAATGTTTGAAATGCGACCATTGTGTGACAAGTAATTATAATAACAACAAAAATATATTTAAAAACCAAATTAATTAATCAATTAGAAAGACGTACAGAAAAATATAATCCACGAAAAAATATTTTGGCTACTACCGGGATTCGAACCCGGGTCACTTCCTTTCCGAGGCCGGTGCTCTGATCACTAAGCTATAGGAGCCTTGTAGATTTACGTGAATATTTCGACCTTATATGTAATTCTCATTCATATTAATTGATTAATTTTTATTTCTGTCCATAGAGCAATCCACTTTTTTGATACGGTAGTTCAAATTACTTTGTAATACTACCGCTAGATGGACGCCAGAATTAAACAATTGATTATCAAAAAAATGGATTGCTCTTTGGACAAAAATAAAAATTAATCAATTAATAAAAATGAGAATTACATACTTTAGCTTAGTAGTCAGAGCACCGGCCCCGGAAAGGAGGTGACCCGGGTTCGAATCCCGGCAGTAGCCAAAATATTTTTTCGTGGATTAGATTTTTCTGTATGTCTTTCTAATTGATTAATTAATTTGGTTTCAAAAACTTCACAGAACTTTGTTCTGAAAAATTTACAACTTCACAAATATGAATGTGTTCTTGAATTTAAAAATATATTTTTTTAGATACCTGAAAAAACATAGGGAAGTTTATAAATTAGATTATTTATTATGAATGAATGAGTGAATGATATTGGATTACGGATAAACTTTAATATTGACTTAAACTCTTTCGTTTTTATAACCGTCGGTCAAAGAAATACTTAAAACGAGAGTTATTTGACATGTTGTGACTCTTATTGGCAGGTATTTCACTTAAAACTTTATCGAATTACCGATTCAAAGTCAGTTATGGTCCAATCCGATGATAGACAAAGTTTGTCGCTAACATCACAATATTTTCCAAGACTACAATGATATATATATCACTCGAAAATTATAAAATTTCTCCGTAACTATTTTCTTCTCAGCATTTTCTTTTCTCAGCATTTCC
Organism: Agrypnia vestita; assembly: GCA_016648135.1. Classification (NCBI taxonomy): domain Eukaryota; kingdom Metazoa; phylum Arthropoda; class Insecta; order Trichoptera; family Phryganeidae; genus Agrypnia; species Agrypnia vestita. Next base: position 23,046 of record JADDOH010001745.1, on the reverse strand, counting down.
CATGTCCCCATATTCACATACTTGAATCAAAGACTTATCCGTATGTAGGAGTACTGGAAATAAATAACTTTTAAAATAATAAAATATTATTGAAAATTTTCTGAAATTTAGAAAAATGTAGTAATACTGATTTCAAAATTTGACTAATTGATTATTTTTAGAGCTATCCTGAATTGAATATGTAATGAAAATACATTAAAAAAAAGAAATTATTATATTAAATTTAAAAAAATAAATAAATTATCATATGAAATGACGTCATGCACCCCTAAATAAGAAAAATATCGATTTATGGGGGCGGCTTAAGCGTGAATAGGAGTTCTAAAGAAGTGATATTAAACTTAATGTGTTTATGTATTTTCTCGTATAAATATTATAGAATTGTAAATAACTTGTGTTAAAAGTTTGATTTGTATTTTAAAAGTTTCAACAGAAGCAAAAAAAATTAAAAAGCACTTAAAAATTACATTAAAATATGAAAAACTCGCAAATTGTATTGTCTGTAGCGTTTGAAAAAACTTTTGAAGAGTTTGAGCTTTTAAGGAAGTTTATTTTGTCCACTGGGATCTGTGCTCCATAAAAGCCACGCGACCCTGGTCTAATGTTGTTTTTGACCCTGTGTTTAATTTGCAGTATCTTAAATTATTAAGCTTGTTATATTTATATATATTTATGTTATGTATAAAATATGTATAAAATTATAAAACTGAAATCATATATAAGCAGATATATGCATTTTGTCATCGTATACAAGTACGAATACGAATGAGACATGAAAATATAAATTTACAAATATGTTATGCTCTTTATTAATACTAGCTTATAATGAAGTTCAAGTGGGCTAACTATTTTTCAAATAAAATAAAATATACTTTAATATATATATATACTATCACATCAGTGAAGAGGGAACCACCACATACCCAGGGCTGTTTTATGAGCAATAGCTCCCATATTAGCCCTAAACTTTCGCCACCCAATTCGGCATGTAAGCGGCGTGGGAAGGCGTCCGCACAAAATCGTTTCACTGTTTATTAGGCACAAGTAAGAGAAGGGGGAAATTATAGTTTATTTTTTTATTACACAGGATTACAATAACACCTATACATGGAATGCAGAGAAGATCGTGAAGAATCAATATATAACAATACATGAAAAATAATGAGACATGATATACATATATGTATGTGAGGAAATATAAGTAGAGCCTCATGGATATGAATGGTAAGAAAATGAGATGAAGACACAGTCAATTTTATATGAAATGAAAATGAGCACATAATACATTTAAAACCTGATATGATAATAAAATCTAATAGAGAATAACACATACAAATCTTTGGTCGATAGAGTAAGGAAAGAAAAAATTAGACTTGAATGTAATGCTGGCTGTAGTGTGGTAGATAGAATAAAGAAAGGAGTGCTGAGATGGTTTGGTCATGGGAAACGTATGAACGAGGAAAGGATGGTTAAGAAAATATATGAGGCGAGTGTTGAAGGCCTGGCACGATCAGATACAACAAGTGTTTGAGGATGGCCCCGTTAAAAGCCGCAACAATCGTAGAACTTGTATGAGAAGATGTATGAATGTGGCCGAAGAAAAAGCGGTGTGCCAGGATAGAGGAGTGTGGCGTTCAATCCTCTCTGCCTACCCCTGCGGGGAAACGGCGTGATGGTTAGTTAATTAGTTAGTCAAATATAAATGGTAGAACACTCTCATGGTATCTGAAAGGTTTTGGAGGCCTCGCATAAATCCAGTTAAAAGTATAAAACACAGGATAAGAGAAAAAATGTGTTCGTTTTGAAAGAATATTAAAAAATAATATTTTTTAACGCTTTTTAACAGGCCACGAGGCCCAATTAGTGTAGCTAAATACAGTAAAACCTCGATATAACGGACTAATTGGGGGATGGGGTGTACGTTAAAGCCGAAAGTCCGTTGTATAAAAATAGGTTTAAAATAAATCAAAAAACTTTTTTTAAAAAATATGTACACTGTATTTAGTTATAAATAAAAAAGTAACCCATAACAACCAAGTTTTTATCATACTCCCTTTCTCATTTAGTGGATTTCTCACTAGTGGAAACTGGTTTGGCGCTAAACCTACGCGTTGGGGTTCGGTCGAGCGACGCTAGGAAAGAGAGTAACTAAAAATTTCCAAAAATCCAAAATTATACTATAATCAGGTTCCGTGTCTACCAGACGTGTTGATATTTTCATACAACTTAGTAAGTTGTATGAAAAAACCATTAAAATATGAAAAATTCCAAAATTTGATAGATCTTCTTGATTGTCGCCACGAGTCTGCTTGCAAAGTTTCAGCTCGATTGAATCACGGGAAAAGGGTTAAAAATCGATACAAGACGACAAGTAGACAAGCAGACGCTACGAGTTAAAAGAAAGGAAGTAAAAATACAAAATACAAACGAAATTCTATTTAATTGCCTTCGGACATTTGCCGTGAAGTGTGCTTTCTTTGAAAATCAAAAACCTGCTTTGAAAATCAAGTTTTGTTAGCACTTTTGAAGTTTGCTGTTTTTTGCCATATCGTTCTCATAAACGAGACGCAGGCATTCCAGACTCCAACTTTTGTATAATTTCTAGTTTTTGATTGATTTTTTCCGTTTATCCATAAAGGGTAGGGTTGCGAAAATTTTAATTTATTTACTGGAGTACACTAGATGCGTTCATTCACTTCGAGGAAACAAGTCAAAACCGCTGTAGAATGCGTGAATCCCCGGGCAGCGTGGCAAACACCCATAGAAACATATGCGTTATTGTATCAGGGAATCCCCCAATATTCTATCGCTCTGGATATGTGCAGTCTATGAGCAGAACGGCATTATGTCACAAATTCTAGTGCTTGATTAAGTATGTATGACGTGATTATCATGGCTACTAAAAATTGTTTACATGCGGCAACACTTTAATTTAAGCATGTATAAAATGAACATGACGTTTTTAATTTTTTTACATTGGACCCGATTTTTTGTCCGTTATATCCGAAATCCGTTAAATAGAGATCCGTTATAACGAGGTTTTACTGTACTTTAAAAACCACCTAGGCTTCAGAAAATCATATAGGTGTAATGTGACTTCATCAGGAATCAAAACATGCCGACTAGACTACGGAGTCCGCTACATAAACACATTAAAAATAGTTTTTTTCTAAAAGACCTAGTTTTGACATTTTTACATCGATCCGCAATCGTTTTTTATCACAACGAGTAATGGAAAATTAATAATTTATTATTACACAATATATCGTTGGTCTGGAAATATATCGACGCGACGGTTTCTACGTATAATGTTGAATCTGCAAAAAAATGTTTCATTTTTCTTTTGAAAAAAGCTAACATAAAGGAAATTAAACTTTTTAAAAACATAATAGTTTAAGAAAGTAAAACGAAAATTTTGCAGTTTCGACAGTATAGGTAGGTACGTAGAGATCATCGATATATAAAGATGCGTCGTTCGGACTACAGAAAATCGCTGGATGAAATCAGTTATTCAGTGACACCCAAAGGCAGTCTGGAAGCTGACCTAAAACCAGGTAGACTAACGAAATCACAAAATTCTGCCGACACAGGACAGACAAAAAGGGGAGACTCTCTATCCATCAATGGATATATAACTTCTGATGATAGTGATGATAATATTGATAAGGAAGCATAAAACCGAATATAATTTTGCTCTCAGGTATTTGAGATTTTACGGTAAAGCGTTAGTTGGTCAACCTGTTTCGCGTACAAAAAAATATGTATAAAAAATGACGCGCGTATTCAACACCGATTTTGTCATTTACGCGACTTTCTATAGCAAACTTTTCTCCGTGTACGCGTACCCTTGTAATTTATTATTTATTTGCCTTTCAGTAACAGTTACAACAATTTGGAAACTAAGCAGCTCCCCACCTGGAGCTGAAAAGTACTTTTAACACCCCCACCCCCAGGGAGCTCAGAATCTGAAACATTGTATCTTGTGAGCGTGAAATGAAATGAAATGAGAAATGAGAAAAAAATAAAACACCTCCGAGAAACAGGAAACTGAATTCTTTTGTTACAAAACTATACATTTCTTTAATAGCAGCTAATTTAGTATGACCCAGACAGACACCAATGCAGCTGCTAGTTACAATCTTTTAGAAATACCATCAGTTCATAAAGTAATTCGTTCATACAAGTACCTACCAGATGTGGCACACGGAGGATTTTTCTGAACGGAGCCCTGTGCGGTCTCAAGTACCTTCAGCCTGCGTTCAAGAATCATTCATTTTTTGTCAATTTTTCCAGCTAAACACGATTAATTTTGAAAGTTTCATTAACTATTTGTATGTAGCACCCGTAACTATTAAGTTAAGGCGAGTGAATCAGTGAATATACCAATCGTGAGTATCTTATCATCATCATTACTTTTGTGTCTGCCTTCTTGGTTGGGTTTCTTATTCTTCACTCTCCACTTTGGTGACCGGAATTATCTATACAGCGCTACCAATGAAGCATAAAGTGGTCAGAACCAATACCTACCTTACCACTATTATCGCATACTTTAATTTCCCCTTACGAACATGTGATGTTTCAGTATGACGATTACATTACGATGAACGAGATAGACACATTTAACTATAAAAGAAACGATTCTCGACGTTTCGTTGAATTCGTATTCAACGTCATCAGGAGAACAGGGCGAATCTCGGAAAAACACACGGTTCGTATAAAATATCCGTAACCATTTATAGTTAAAGATGTCTAACGACCGTAATAACAACCTTAAATCTTTAAGAGATGGACACATTTTTCAATTCATTCAAAGTTAAAAAAATATTAATTTCATTAAAAAACTTTTCACGACCCTTTTTCTGAAACTAAGTTTTAATAATATTTGCTATTGGTGCTAAATATTTAATTACATAATATTATTATTCTGTCTGTATTATGGTCCTTTGTGTTTGCTTTCGAGTACATGTATCTTATTGTCAATGTACATTTCTCACTGCAGTATTTAGAGCGCTTCTAGGTTAAAGCGGGTATTCAAATTATAACTCACGCACGTGACAAGAGGTTTGATGACCTCATTCATGTTGTAACAACTGATATATTCTGTATGTTCCATTCGATATAAAATATTTATTTAAAAAACTCTTTAAATGTAAATCTTGCACCCGCAATAAACCGCTCATTCATGAGCATGCTGAAAGCTAACAATCGAACACACATGCTTATTACTGGCATGCTCTTGTCACAGATAGAGACGCTCTTGTTCAAAACGGAAACTGAAACAGGAAATTCAAGTGAATCAATAAATCAAAACAGTTCCCGAGTTTCCATCCGCGCATTTTTTATTTTATTTTTAATAATTTTTATTGTAAGATTTGAATTATCCATATCTTGTAATAATGTTTCATAAATATTATTTCTTTCTATATTATTTTTATATAGCGGTGACCGAGTATTTCACAGACATTCGCGATTCCTATAATAAGTCACGAAAAGTAATGTTTTGTAATCTTCCTAACGCGCTATATTTGTTTCATCTGTCGCGGACTGAGAAGATCGCGTTGGTAATCGATATTAGCCGCAAATGACATTAGCATGCTCATAAGCAAGCCTCTTCACACATATTCAAAAGGTACCCCTTCCATACGCAAATCAAATGAGTATGATCATAAATCAACCGGCGGTTGATTTATGATCATACTATTTTGTAGCATGTGCGTACACACATGCTACAAAATAGCAATGGCTCAAGAAGCTCAATACTGCGCATGAGTATGTGTATCGGTACCTTAAAGAACCATCTGATCTAGGTCTGCTAGTATTGGATTATATGGAGCTTAGCGTAACAAATTAAGTTCTCATTGGTCAAAGACAACCTTTTTTGACTCTCCCCAATGCTAACAAATTGACGACAGGCGATTGATGGAAACACTCCAGTTACTTACGTACATGTAAGCCCTATTTTGATCTGAAGGTTCAATATCACTTGGCAAATATCAGTTGATAACACGGTGTTCATCTTCTATGATTGTCCATTTGCAAAGTTTCAGTAATTCGCCTCAATCAGTCTTCCTGGCCACTTGGAAAACGGGATTCCCATCCATCAGGAAGGACCACCTACAATTTTTTTCCACACATTCTTCAATACTCTAAGTCGTTGAAGTACAGTTTTAAAGTTACATTAATTGATTCCGTTTAATTCCACTGTATTTTAATTAATATTGCAACGTTTTCGAGAGACAACCTGTTATTATCAATAACGTAAAATATTAAATTAAATTAAAGAGATTAGAAGAATATAAGAGAGCGATAAGACACTTCAATTTAAATTCGGAAATGACAGAACTTGCCAAAATTGAGGGTCATTCCTTTGATAATAATTTTGTACTCTTAAATAGTTGCACTAAAAGACAATGTTTGGGCATATTAGAGAATTTAGAAATTTATAATAATTAAAACAAAATAAACATTAAATACCATCCATTAAATATTTACTCTCACCATTACATCCTTTATTTTAATTTTCGTTAAAATTCGTTATTGATAATAAGAGATTGTCTCTCGAAAATGTTTTAACGTGAAAAAAAAAGTTTTTTCAATTCATCTCATTTAACAAATATAATTATGAATTTCCACAAAGTTACAAAGAAAAACTTGGAACAGTTATTATTGAATTATACAGAATATTTCTGGTTTCTTTAAAGTTAATAGCAGACATGATATTCATCTAAGTCGCTTTCTCTTCTTTTTCTGCGAAAACATTGACCTCAGTTCAGCAGCTACTCTTGTCAGTCTCGGAAGAAGACTTTGCTGATATCAGTGTTTCTATACTGAAAGCCGTCATTACTTCTTCAAAAGTGTTTATGGAGTTTGTGCCCTCATATCAGTTTCTTTCATCAAAGCCTTTTGATTATAATTACGAATCTACATTGATTTGCCATTCGCTGTTCTTTGAACGTAAACAGTGAATCGTCAATATTGTAACGAGGCTAAAAAGAATTTAGCACTCCTGCCAAGTGATACTTATTTGAAGTCGTCATAACACTATCGAAGAATCTATATCATCACTATCGAAGCGTTCGGGAGGCATCCGAAACCTTGATACACCGCGCGGGTTGTTGTTGTTCAGCGCGTTTGAGGCAATAAATAACAAAGCGAAGGCAGCCGTGGGCTGTGGAGGCCAGGGTGGCCAATCGTGCGATAACTCAGGCAAATAATCTAGCAACGAAGCGATTATTGCGTGCGAAAATTAGATGAATAGTTCTAGTGAATATTGAATAAAGTGATAAAGCGATAATAAAGAGTCTATGTACGAGTGCGAAAAAGTGTAATTTAAATAATAGTTTTAAGTTAAATACTGTTAAGTGACTTTGTACATTGAATAGTTATTTCATCATCACTCTTAGCACTACAACCCTTGGTGGGTCTTGGCCTCCTCAATAATCTTTCTCCACTCATCTTCGGTTTAGTGTCAGCTCTCTCCAGTTCCGAAGATCTAAAGCAAAGATGTCTTTGAGGACGTTGTCACTCCATATTAATTTTGGCCCTCCTAAGCTCCTTCGCCCTATTGGCCTTGAGTTCAGTAGGGACTTTGGTGCTTGATGCTCGAACATTCTCTCCACATGACCCAGCCACCGCAGTCTTCTGTCTAAGGTAATTATCAGGAACATACAAACCGATGCTCTGCATAATTTCAGATATTATCGATCATACCGCGCAACAATCGATAAAAATGCGTAATCAAATACACATTCCTTCTAGTCTTTAGACTATTGTAGCCATGCATACCCTGGAAAAAGTCGGTTGCGTAAAGCCAATGATAATGTCCATACTCTCTCATGTAGAGATATCTCAGAAACTTCTTTTGGACTTTCTCCACCATAAGAGAATACTTACTCTCATGTGACCCCCAGATCATCGAGTCACTCTCGAGTCTACTTCGCACCAAGGAGTTGTAAAGAGTTCGCAGTACGCGGGTATTCTCGTAAACCCTGGCAGCATGCAGAACAAATCCTAACATTCTCAAAGCATTACCACTGTGATCGTGAAATGTTAGGTTGCTTACGAATCTAACACCTAGATCCTTAACATTCGATGTTCTTGTCAGATTTTAAATACAAACCGTGAGATTTGCCATCTGTCTTTTCAATTTTCTCCCTTCCTTTCCTTTTTTGCACTTAGATGCTGCGGTGTGCAATAAGTGATGTCTCTATTAAGTTTTTCTTTCAAAATTTGCCGGGTTTGACATGACTGTTTGACAATCCGCCAGTCACGGAAAATTCATAGTATAATAGATTAAACATCAAACGAATATTATTAGAACGTCGTTCGAACGTCTTAAACATGCTTGCTCTATAGCTGGCTTCACACTATTCGCTTTCAAAAGCCAAGAACCGTTGTGCGTCACTTAGGCCCGGTTGTTTCAAGTTCGATCAAAGTAAGCGGTCGATAAAAGCATAGATTTTTACGAAAACGGATCGTCTGATTGGTGGAGAACGTAAAATTTCAGTTTAAACTCTACGCTTACTTTGATCGAATTTGAAACAACCGGGCCTTAATCGGATACTTGTAATTTCAAAATATTGTATTATATTAGTTTTTTAATAGTGCTCTAATTTTTGAACCACAAAAATATTAAGTAATTTTTACTCCCTTTCTTTTAACACGTAGCGTCTGCTTGTCTGACGAAAAAACTTTGAATCGATTTTTAACCCTTTTCCCGTGATCCAATCGAGCTGAAACTTTGCAGGCAGACTCGTGGCGACGCTAAAAATGAACTATAGTATAATTATGCATTTATCGAAATTTTTTATTACTCCTTTCGTAGCGTCGCCGACTCGAGCCCGACGCGTAGGGTAGGCAAGAAACTGTTTCAAAAAAGAAAACGTTTCAACTAGTAAATGAGAAAGGGAGTATAATAAAAACTTTGTTTTTATGGGTTAGTTTTTTTATTCTTCTAATTATCTATATATTTTTGTATATTGTAATTTAATAAATCTATGTTTTTGTATGTACGAATGTCTATCTATCTGACGCATTATTATTTGTTGAAAATATAAAATAAAAATAAATAGTCACCTTTACAATCTACTCCATGTTCTGGTATTTTAAGAGTCTATGAATTATTGATGGAAGAAATAAAAGTGTAAAATTGTAAAATAGGGATTGGGAGCCACTCTGCGCTGAAGTACAAAGCACAGGGCGGTACTACATTATCGGATGATTAAGTTTCCAAAGAGGGTTAATATTCATTTCGTATGCATAAGGGAGAGGAGATTAACATAAAATTTAACCCTAATGCTCAACTATAAATTGATACCGAGAATGTATTTCGAAGAAACGCCCATAGCTGGCAAACGATATAAAAAAACAGCAGAATAAAAATCGTGGCGCCCTAATAAAGAGCTTTCTTAATTAGTGAAAGGGCGGCGCTGGGTGGGGGTGGTGATACACTTCATTTTATAGTCACTTGACAGGAAAAGAAGGGAAACGGAAGGTGTCATGTGATTACCTCTTCTCGGTTCAAAAAAATTTATAAATTGTCACGGGATTGTCATTTTGTTGCTGCTTGTGTAAGAGGAAATATTAAGAAACTAGCAGTACGGCCGTCACCGATTGGTTACTGCTAGGCTCTGCGGGAAGCTGTAGTGGACGTAGCAGAACTATATCGTCACGTGTCGTTGCTACGAGAGGAATGAATGAAAATGCTTAAAATTAATATTCATTACTAATTAATCAACTATTCAATGTACAAAGTCACTTAAAACGAATTAAACCTAAGCTTTAATTTTAATTACACTATTTCTTCTTCTTCTCGTGACATGTCGTTTAACGGACGTTGGCTATCGTGCTAGCTATGCGGACTTTGTTTAGTGTGGCTCGGAACAGCTCCACAGTAGACTGGCCAAACCACTGTCTCAAGTTTTTCAGTTATGAACTTCTTCCATGGTCCCGACTTCCGGAAATCTTTCCCTGCATTATGAGATGCAATATCTCGTATTTCTCTGGATGTCTCATCACATGTCCTAGATATTGAAGTTTTCGGATTTTTATTGTTTTAATAACTTCTTTTTATTTATTCATCCGAGCCATAACATTTTCATTCGTAACTCTGTTTATCCAGCTTATTCTAATCTATCCTCATTCTTATATGTATTACTTGTCATTAGTTTTTGAACAGAATTGTTTCTTAGAATCGTGCAGAAATCCAAACACCTTAATGAATTCTTAAAAAAATATAGCATCTCTTTCTAATACTTTAAATATAAATACAAGTTGTTGAATGTGTGGAAAACCACCAATCTTTTCCACACACACACAGTGGCAAGGAATGCCACATAAGCAAATCGAGGCACGAGCAAGACACGCGCGGACGGCAGGTCACTGCATCATCAGCATTTCGGATGATTTCTTCACACTCATACAGAAGACTCCTTTGTTCGTAAATTATATAAAAAGAGGTACACGCTCTAGGTGAGCATGTCAGTCCGGCGGGTGGCCGGAGGCTATGGCCCTTAGAGTATCTATCTTTGTCTTTATAACCATACTCATGCATAATTTATACTTCTTTTATCAAGATTATAAATCATCAAATATTCTACGCCTTTGGAGCTTTTCCGTCGCATGACGTGGTGACCCGAAAAAGCAAGTGCTCCTAACCATCTCTAAGACCCCCCAAAAATGTAAAATATTGAGATTGATGATTCCCTCATAAGGCGAAACGCGTCTCAGAAAATTAAAAAGGTAGAACTTAAAAAACAATTGTTTTAATTTCTGTATGTGTGGTTTTGGTTTTACATCAGCAGCGCGATAGTGTGTCCCCTCTAGAAAAACGAGTCCTTCCCCAAGGGTCACGTTCGGGCCTCGGCGGCAGCAGGAACTTCATTAGTTTCTGATTTCCAACATTATTTTCGTCACGCCCCGTGCGATCTGCGGTTTTCTCCTCTCGTTATTATAATTGTTACACTTTGCTCCCCGACTTCATTAAATGTGATTGCGAATTTGAGAGGAGTTCGCGACTTCTCGACACTTTTAATGGCGCGAAAACATTTCGCCCGGTGTTCAAGCTATCTCAATATTTAAACTAAAATTGCCAATCGGTGGACACGAACTGAATGCTCAAGTGGAATGAATACACAGTCCTTAATATGTCACGTAATCATACAAACACAGCATTATCAACGTAGGGGTTAATTTAAGTTACTTGTAATTTTTAATTTTTAAAATCGGACAGAAGATATAATTAAATATTGATTATACATTTTTTTTCTTTGTATTTATTATATTTCTCTCTTTACTATTTCATTTTTTAATTGTTTGCTTATTGTTAGTTTTTCTTTTTTAACTTATTGTCCCATATAAATGCGTTAATTATCGCATATTTAGTAACTTTTCCTGTTATATACATTTATGTTCTGTAAAAAAAAACAAAAAAAAATTATATATATAAAAGTGTGAGTCCCTCTCCAGACACAAGAGTCAGTCTCTTTTTGAAGAGGTACAACGATATAATAAATTTATGTATCAATATACTTAAAGTAGACTAGAAAAAAAAAAAAATAATGCTGTATGTAATTAAATAAAATATTTCTTTTAATCTACTTATATTTTATGAATTACACCTACATGTTTCGGAAAAACCTTTCCATCGTGTTTTATAAATGTCAAAATATCAAAATGAATAATGTCTTTTGATTTTTGTATTTCTAAATTATTTGAATTTTTTAAAAATAATATTGCTGAAGTTCTGATTACCCACAATTATTGGAATTTTTTTAGAATTGGACTAGTAGTTAAATTTAATTGATTATTAATAATATTTTGCTTACATGCTTTACTAATTTCAAATTATTCTAAATTATTCAATTTCAGACCAAAATTATTTATGTTTTTATAAAAATTTAAGACTTCCTATTTTACACATAAATAATTTTGATCTGAAATTGAATAATTTAGAATCATAAGAAATTAGTAAAGCAGTAAAAGTAAACACAATATTATTTATAATCAATTAAATTTAACTACCAGCCCAATTTTAAATTTTTTTCCAATAATTGTAAATAATCAAGAACTCAGCAATAATATTTAAAAATAATTTTTTAAATAATTTAGAAAAACAAAAGACATTATTCATTTTGATGGTTGAAGGAGACTCAAGTAATCATTATATTGCTATTACGTTATTGTAATTCATGCATTGCTATTAGAGCAGCCTTGTGCTGAAGCATTGATTTTCTACTCGAATTAACTGAGCGCCTTTATAAGATTAGCATTTCTGATTGGGTTGCCATCCGGGATCCCCACACGGGAATAAAAGTACGCAGGCCAATGGATCAAGATTATGATGTTCACAAACTCAGGGTTGAGGGTGAAGGGTTAAAGTGAACGTCTCGCTCCAATAAAGGTTCTTCTTCCTCATTAAGTAAAACATGGCGGTTTCACTGAGACGCGCTGGTCTGAATAGCGGTCTTGATGAAACATGTCGATAATTGAACACACCGATTAGCTGCGGAAAGAGACTTCGCACATACGGTCTTATTTGAAAATTCTAACAAAAATACAAATAAATAAAGAAAACACTACTTAACACTAGGTTTACGGCACCCGTCAAATTGACGGATTAGCGATTTGCTTTGTAAATTTTACTAACCAGGCAGAATATTTTTCTGATTTTTTAAATGACTTTTTATAATGGATCAGTACAAATATATTTACAGTTATTTTTTATTCGGAAACGTCTTATTTTAGAAAATCTTTATACTTTTGTATGCTTTATACCTATCTCTACGGACACCCGTCAAATTGACGGATTTGGTAGTTTAAAGAATATCCCTTTTGAATTCGTCCCATTTGTGAAATTATTACTTTTGAAACAACGTAATCATATATCTACAATTTGTGTGAAGCAATAAAGAAAGAAAGTCATCGATGTTTTTGTTTCAAACACAAATTACAAGAACCTATGCGCTGCGTAATGCACTTGGAGCATTATGATTTATGGAGCAATTAAAAATGGTCTCTTCAAGGGTTGATTTCTGGCAAAGTTGACCACATGATAATCTTCAGTTTTAGAATTGTAGTCTGTGTATGAAGACGAATATCAAGTTTTAAAATTTTAGCAATGCTTATAAATATTTGCAAAGAAAAAATCTACTTATTGCAAGAATTTTTAATTTGTAATTTTCTAATAATTACTAATTGTAGTTTTCTAATAATTACTAATTACTTTTGCAAAAATATTTATTTTATCTTCACCCATTTTTAGCGATCAAGTAAATCAAGAAAGTATTTGGAATTATTGATAGAAATTTCTAACATCGATGAAGTACATTCCGGTAATAGCTCTGAAGAAAGAGCATTTAAAAGCGAATGTGAACATGAATCCGAGACTTCCGAATCCTTCTACATTGAAAAGACAGTAGAGTTATGAGGAGAAGAAAACATTCCAGGTCTTGGTAAAAAAATAATGCGCATTTCCTCAAGCATCGACTCCGAGAAAAAGTCATCCACCTCAGCAACGCAACAGAACTACTTGCTGTCGATGGAACACAATGGATGGGCTTTGAAGCAAGTGGGTCCAGCGGTAGACTACCCCTTCTCACAATATTCAAAGGTGTCGCAGGACCTACTGGATATTCCAAAAGAAATGTGATGTCGGGTCATATGCGAACTGCCTTCGAATTAATAATTGATACGCGCATGTTAGAACATATCAAAGACTGCACAGAAATAGAAGCGTGTCGTATTCTAAAAAAGAATTAAACCATTTCAATTGAACAATTGAGGACTTCAGTTGAATAAAACAGTTAAATAAATCATCTAATACGAAAAAACGAAGTACTTATGTGCATCCGTCAATTTGACGGGTGCCGTAGAGATAGGTATATAAAAAATGCCCGTAAACCTAGTGTTAATCCTCACTTCTCGTTCTCGGATCATTCTACTAATAAAATAAGTACATAATTAAATGATAAACTCTCGTTTATTTTTGTGAAGTTTCGATTCTTCAGAACAACTAATCCAAGATTAGCTTCGTATTAGCGTTCTGTTTATTGTATTTGATCTCTAGATTGACTTAAGTATGGTTTTGTAAGACTTTAATGTAGGGTTTGTCATTTTTACGACATTCCAATTTAATAGTACTCGAAAGTTGCCGTTTTGTCTGTAATTAAATACTCATTTTATTTATTAATTAAATTATAAATACGTATTTTACAGTATTCCTTTAAACTGGTACATTTATATACGAACATTTCCAGCATTAGAATTAGGTACAATGTTTATTTTGACAGTTTAAAGCGTTAAATACCTACCCTCGTTCAGGCAATCTCGGCTTGTATTTTTAGTAATTGAACTAAAGATTTTCGGCAAAATTAGAGATTTTCTTTCTTTTGGTTAGGTAAGGTAAGGTTAGGTTATTAATATTAAACCCATTTATTTTTCATTTTATTTTATTTTATATTTAATTCGCGCGGCAATATCGGCGCGGCTTTGTCGTCATGACATCGTCGGGATCATTTTGCGCGGTTTTGTCATCGCGGATTTGTTCCGCGCGGGTTTGTTGGGGTGCCATGAAATATACAATATCTACAAACTCACAGTACTCATTGTCCAGTATGAAGTATCATAGTAGAATATATATTTTGAACGTATTTTCATCTTAGCATTTTCGTCGGGACCGTTAGACATACTTCAGAGAGGAGATTAGGGCTGTCAATATGAGAATTGATAATTTTGTATAGAATAGTCTATTAATTTCCTTCTATCTGACAAACTAAAGATAATGAGTTCTTTCATAAGCATGTTGTAATTAGTTGATGAATTGGGTAGGTTTAATTTGAAGATGAGGAATCTTTTCAATTCAATTTTTGTACATTATATTTACATAACGAACATACACATTCAAATCGTAAGTGTTATAAATGATGAATTAGCATATATTAAATTAAACATATTTAAAATTATTCATATCAGGTGTGGGAGAATCCTCTTTCAGAAAATTTCAAAGATATAGAATAGATGTCCAAAGCGATATTGTTCAGCATAGCGGTAGCTCTTCCAACAGGCATAATCATCGGCAGGTTGGTCTTGTATGTTGGAATGTGAAACAATCTATACAGGGTTATTTGGAAAACATTAATAACCTCGCAGGACTATATTCCTGCAGTGACTATGAGTCGAAAATGTTCAAGTTATCATGACCTAATATCAATAGTTATGGAGATATGCGACATCAAAATTTGCATTTTTTTTTCAATATTTCTGACATATTTTTGTACAAAACGTTGAAGTATCTTTACAGTAATTTATATCGGTTATGAAAAATTCATTCGTTTCAAAAAAAGTTAAATAAAATAATAAAAACCTTGAAAAAATTCCAATTGAAATGTTTTCTAATTGGAAATTGAAGGTTTTTATTATTTTATTCGATTTGTATAAAAGAGTATGAATTTTTCATGTAATGATAGTCCAAAATTTTACAAAAAATATGTCAGAAATATTGAAAAAAAATGCAAACTTTGATGTCGCATATCTCCATAATTATTAATATTGGGTCATGATAGCTTGAACATTTTCGACTCATAATTAGGGCAGGAATGTAGTCCTGTGAGGTTATTAATGTTTTCCAAATAACCCTGTATATGCTGACGCTGTTGTAATTATCAGGAACATATAAACCAATACTCCGCATAATTTCAAGATTATCGATCATGAGAATTTCATATTCAATTCCCAGTGATGACAAATTTTTGAAGATTGTTTCTCTCATCTTCTTATTTTCTAATTATTTTCCTGCGTCTTATTGAAAGCCTTTCTTTAGTTGAAGAAAAGAGGTACTCATTTTTATATAGTTTTCGTTAATCATTTCTATAAAGTTAGTATTTTTCCGTTTCCCACCGATTGACAATCAAACAGTTCGTGTCAAACAATACACAGCCAATAAAAATATCGAACAATACTTCTCACCAATCCCTGTCGTAAATAAACCATTCAACGAAGTTTGGAAATTGGCACAGGATTGGATCAGAATTAATAACCGAAATATTAGGTCCTTACATATGAAATTGGCGTTTAGTATGGGAGGAACATAAAGCCGATTTTTTTTAAATTATAATATATTTATTTAATCAAAGTATGTACCATTGCTATCTATGCACTTTTGCCGTCTCATAGGTAGTTCATCGATTCCTTTACTAAAAAAACCATTCGGACGGGAATCAATAAAATCTTTGAAGGCGGTTTGGACTGTCCCATCGGAGTTGAATTTTTTCCTTTGCAAGAAGTTATCCAAATTTCGAAAAAAATGGTAATCTGTTGGGGTAAGGTCCGGAGAGTACGGTGGATGTCTTAGACATTCCAATTGAAGCTCCTCTAATTTGGTAGCCGTCTGTTGTGCAGTGTGTGGTCTAGCGTTATCATGAAACAGCAGTGGCCTAGAGCGATTAACCAGCCTCGGTTGTTTAGCAGCTAGCTTTTCCATCATGGTTTGCAGTTGCTGACAATAGACATCTGCCGTAATCGTCTGGCCAGATTTAAGAAAGCTGTAGTGAACGACACCAGCAATAGTCCACCAAACGCTCACAAGTAACTTTTTTGGAGTCAATTTTCGCTTGGGCCATGCTTTGGCTGGTTCGGCAGGGTTCAGCCATTGCGATGAGCGCTTCCGATTATCGTACAGGATCCACTTTTCATCACAGGTAATGATTCGATTTAAAATCCCTTCATTATTGTGCCGGTTGAGTAATGCAAGGCAGCAGTCAACGCGCGTTTGTTAATTTGCTTCACTCAATTCGTGAGGTACCCACCTTTCAAGCTTTTTCAACTTACCAATTTGTTTCAAGTGGATTAAAACAGTTTTATCACTAACACCGCAGCCTGCAGCTAACTCGGATGTGGTTTGCGATGAATCCGCTTCCACAATAGCCTTCAATTCTTCATTATCAACTTTGGTCTCCGGCCGTCCACGGGGCTTGTTCTGCAGGTCGAAATTTCCAGAACGAAAAAGTTGGCACTGTGTTTTCTTTTGAGGCACCGTCGCCATACACATCATTAATCCTTCGAACCGTTTCTGCAGCACTGGTGCCACGGTGGAACTCGTACTCGTAAATAACGCGATATTTCAAGTTTTTCATTTTGTAAACTGAGTGACGCAAAGAAAAAAACAATAGAGGAAAAAACAAATGAATTATAATTTTCAAAACCCAAATACATGAGTAAATAGCTGTATAAATTTGGATTTGGAATTCCTAACCAAAGAGAAGATATTTGAGATCGAATTTGCCAGTACGGTAAAACGCCAATTTCATATGTAAGGACCTAATATTATATCTTCCGTAAACATTTTTAATTATCGATATAAAACTATTTATTTGGTAATTTTGTGCTTTTATAGAGTTTTGTTTATCTTGATAATTAAATCTATTGTTAAAAAAAGCTGGGAAACATGGCGTCATCTAGCAAATTTTATTAAAGTTATAATTCAAAAAAATATTGCATTCAATAGGTTGCTAATAAAAATAGATGACACTTATTTATATATTTTTTAAATATTAAAGTAGGTAATACAATAATTTTTATATTTCCTAATATATACCTTTATGCATTAGATAAAAGTATATTAAATTTTAATTCAAATGTAAGTATCACATATCTTTTAGTTTTTTCTTAAAGTCCTTATTTTGTTTTCGTCCCTAATATCCCCTGGTAGTTTCATATATAATTTCATTCTACTGTACATAATAGAAGTTTGCGATCTTTTTTTCATTCGGAATGGTTATCTTATTTCATCTTTCTTTCTGATATAGTGGTCTTGTTCATGTTGTTTTCTTTTATTTTTCTTAATAATTCAAAGGTACTGGTTGTATCCATTAATAATTTGATGTATAAATATAAGTACATTTAATTTAATTATTTGTCTAAATGTCATTATCTGTAAGCTTTCTAACATTACTTTGATTCTTGTGTATCGACCTTTTTTAGTATACTTCTTAATGCTTTATTTTGAGGTATAGGTCTTCATTAGTCAGAAATAGTATACTTTAGTATATGAGCTGAATTTTTTAATAGAAAAACAAACTTTTAAATAGTTAAGATAATGAAATCGAATACTCAAAAGGCTGGAGTATTTACAATACATTGTTTAAAATCATATCGTTATACAAATATATAGCTTTTTTCAATCATCAAGAAACGTAAAAATTTATTGCAAATTAAAAAATGTATAACCTTAGTAATATTAAACATTTCATAATAATTTAAGTACAGTATCAGTATTTTATCATCATAATGGTAGCTTTATAGTCGTAAGAAATGCGTACATATAAATATTCAGAAACTATTGATTTTTTCTAAGACACTGAAAAATAATTTTTTGGTCGCGGCCTGGCGGTTAATGCTTATATTTTCTTAATTATTGTAAAAAATGTTCAGTTTATTACTTTTACATAAGAACAAAAGTTCTATCTAAGCTATCGTCCAAAAAAATATGGCATGTACAGGGTTATTTGTAAAACATTAATAACCTCGTAGAAGATTATGAGTCATGTAAATAGTTATGGATTCCTGCCTTGATTATGAGTCATGTAAATAGTAGGAGATATATGACATCAAAGTTTACATTTTTTTTCAATATTTCTGACTTATTTTTTGTAAAACGTTGGACTATCATTACAGTATTTTATATCGATTACGAAAAATGCATCCGTTTCAATACAAGTTAAATAAAATGATAAAAACCCTGAAAAATTTCCAATTGGTATTCGAAGGTTTTTATTATTTTATTTTACTTGTAGTAAAGGAAATGAATTTTTCATATTAGATATAAGTTACTGTAATGATAGTCCAACGTTTTAAAAAAAAATAAGTCAGAAATATTGAAAAAAAAAATACCAACTTTGATCTCGCAATCTCCGTGATTATCGATATTAGGTCGTGATAGCTTGAACATTTTCGACTCATAATCAAGGCAGGAATATAGTCCTGCGAGGTTATTAATGTTTTCCAAATAACGCTGTATATTCTGATATAAATGAATAAAATAAAAACCCACATTTTCGTAAAAAAAAACGTTGAAATATGCATTTGCAGTGAGTGTCCAGCCTTAAATAGTGTGGGTGGGGGACGAGTATATATTGTCTCTCTTTTATTTTTTTGTTTTTTATGGGCTTTATTTTATTTAAGGGGTCACCACCAATATATAAATACTGGGGTATCTAAATATTGGAATATATATATATAATTCGGGAAGCAGAGAATAAAAATAAGAATTTGGAATATACTTACAAGATCTATTTTATTTTTGAATACACAGATTTTTAACAATACTTTTTAATAAAAATTTGAGACTAGTTATAAAACACTGGATGAACCAGGTCTACGAGGAGAGTGTTAAAAATCGCGTCTCTCCCTCTATTTATAGATATTTGCGAATGCTTCCAGAATATTCTCCCAAAAAAGGTATAGGGCTGTGCTGTCTGCGGCTTCCGACATGATCGATATCTTTCGATGAGAATATTGAAAAATATCGATCCAAGCCTCAGACTACAGTAGCATCCCAAGATCGAAACAGAAATATATTGTCGATGTTGAGTTAATTATATAAGTTTGAATGTCAATATTGACGGCGAGATTTGGAGATGTAAGTGTTTTACCATCCCCACGGAGGTTTAGTGCTCGCTTAGCGGCTTTAAAGCGCCGCCAGCCAGCGGTTACCCCGTTACAGCGCGATACACCGCAGTTAGTGGATGCTTTATGCCTTTCAATAAAACCGCGCTAAAATATTGGTAGCGCTTCCAAACATAAAACGTAAAAACTCTTCAGCTAAGCGCTAAACCACAGGGTGGTGCCGAACTCTCAGTACGAGCTGAGGTGTCAAGTTGCAAATTGTGATGCATTTTATTTAGAGACGAACTAAATCGTTATTTAATTGTGATTGTGAGATTTTTGTTCGATTATAATAAAAAAAAAAAAAATTTTTTTTGGATATGAATATTTCAATTTTTAATAATAAAATTGATTTTAACATATTTCGTAAAGATACATATTTTTTTTCAATTTCAATTTTTCAATTTCAATGTTTATTCAATGTTACAAATGTTGACAGTGTTTTCAAAATTAAATTAAGCTTTTTTCATTGTTACTGAGTGTCTTGGCAGCAAGTAAACACTAAATTGATTTGACGCCCTGCCTGCTACACTAGTAATTTACTGTATTATAGCAGACAGTGCACTTCCAGTAGTATAATGTTCAAGAATATTTATTATTTATATAACATTTGTGAATCAATCTTATTGCCAATTAAAATTAAGTAATAGTAATAATTAAATGTTTACAATTTAATAATGGTATTAATTAATTCTATTATAGACAAAGGAAAAAAAAAAGATCTGAATAGGATATTGAATAAAATAAAATAAAATAAAACAATTAAAAGTATTTAAAAAGATGACAGTAAATGTTCTTGTAGGATTAGTATATTTTAAATTTAGTTTATATATATATATACAGATATAGTTATACACAATTCTTCTAACCATCCATATTCTCAAAAATTGACAACTTTTCACTCAATGTTAAATAGATTAATTAATATTCAATTATCTGTTGAAAATTTAAATATTGAATTAAAAATTATTAGCTGTGCCCGCGCGGCTTCGCACGCGTAAATTTTTAGTACACTATTTGGATCGTCATGTGCGTTTATTGATTCAAGTTTTTCAAGTTCATTCATTCTAAAACCTTTGGTTTCTATATCTAAAGTTATTAACGAGCGGGACACGTATCACAATAAATTGATCAAAGTTTTATATGGGAAATAATTAGTTAACTAGCCGTACGCCCGTGAAAAATCACGGAAATTTAGTGGGCGACCGTTGCGTGTCATACTCTAATTATCTAAAGTTGTGATTCTAGCTTCATTACAACAAGTTACGGACAGACACATAACAAAATTATGTTTAGATGAGCTCACTAAAAGATGGCGCTAGTTTCCTACTGATGTGATTTTGTAATATTGATACTAAAAAGTAGAAAATTACATTACATGAATTCTTATAATTATAAACACGCTTATATTTAAATGTACTAAAGAATAAAAAATAAATTTTTGGACAAACATTTTTTTACTTTACTCTCCAAATAAAATCGTGGGGGCTTTTCCTCCATCAACGACACAATTTTGTAATGTATCTCAAAATTGTACGCGCTCAATTTTTATTTAGAGAGTGAAGAAAAATTTTTTTTTCCTTTTTAGTACATTTAAAACATAAGCGTGGTTTTATTTTAAAATATTTTTTTTTATATTTTGGGACCGGATATTCCGCATCAGTATTAGGCATCCAACCCTTGAGTCGTCTTCATTCTCATCTACTTCTCACAGTGTTACAGTGTATCAAGAGATGTTTGGAAAAACGAAAACAAAAGAAATATTTAAAAAAAAAAATATTGATTGTATTATTTGTATATATCTTCTATTTGTATTTGATTAATTACACCAACATGTTTCAGAAAAACCTTTCCATCGTCAGGGTGTTGCATAACTGTCAAAATATCAGCTGAATCAATTGGAAAAAGAATAAATATTTTATTTATTGATTTTCGGGAAAAGTGCCAGTGGCGGCCTGCGCATCCTGTGCCGTGTCGGGGGTCGTAAGTCCCTCATTCCCGGTTTAGTATCGATGATGGTTTTTTTTGGAATGATCTGTCAACCACTCACGGCTCAAAGTTTTTACCCTCCGGAGAGGGGCGCTGGCTCCACTGTTAATCGATACTTAACGACGTATTTGGACAGATTTTTCATAATATGTTACGTGTCGTCGAAGTGTCGATCCATTGGGCTTTTTTTATTAACCCGCGGTAGGAATGTGTACGCCAACATCGTTTTTATCTAAATTCTTTGATTTCTTTATTTCATTAATACAAATCGTATAAAAGTCTTTAAACCTGAAAAATAGATGTTTTTAATTAATTAATTAATTTGTTTATTAAATCACTAAATAAAAGTTACAAAATATAATATATATTACATAAATTATGAGTATATTAAATCCTATAAAGGTATTTAAATATACCTGTGCATAGGTTTGGGAGATGAGAAGTTAGAGATGTATAATGATTTACACACGACTAAAACTCAATAAAAACTATATAAATTAGTAACTATAGGTCGACCACAGTCAAAGGATCATTCCCTAGCTTTGTCCGGTAAGAAGAAAGAGGGAAAAAGTTGCCTAGCAAGCCCGTATTACAAACCTCAATATGATATTCAAAATAAATATATATTTTTTAGCTTTTGTGTTCATTTTTTGCGTCGTAACAACACACATGTTGTTTGCGCACATTCTTTTGAATGCGGTCTAGCTATAGTGACTCGAATGAAAGTTGTATGATGATTACAATATACATTCATAAGGAAATGAGGGTAAAAAACACTGTTTTATTGCACTATATTTATTTTGAATTGTTAAAACGTTTTCGGCATTTCTCCCATTGTCAATAACAACACGTTTACAACTAAATTAAAAATAATTCGAGACAGAATTTATAGGGATTGGGTGGGTGTAATGGTGGTGGGGGTCGGGGGCGGGGTTAGAATGAATAGGAGTGGAGAGGTTATGGGTGGTATCTGGATGTTCAAGTTTGTGTTTACTGGGGTATTATGCCGTGTTGTTACGACCTTTCGGGCCGACGTTTCGGATCCCATTGCAGGGTCCATCATCAGGGCTGATGTGATGTCTTGAATGTTGGTGTTGTGGTTATGTATCGGCTTGCAATACCGTGCCGAAGTCATGATGTGTTGTATTGTGTTGTATGTATGATTCATCTGTTGTCTGATCACTATCTCTGCGGAGTCTGCGACGAGAATGACTTTGAAGCATCCTTTACTCCGAAGGTCTGGTGGAGATACGTCGATGACGTGTTTGCAATCTGGCCGCATGGTGAAGACAAACTAGGTGATTTTTTGGAACACCTTAATTCACTACATAAGAACCTGAAGTTCACCATGGAGATAGAGAAAGACAACGTGCTGCCTTTTCTTGATGTTGAAATAAA